>JAOVYX010020733.1:0-16661 GCA_035668315.1 Drosera spatulata | reverse complement strand
GTGGATCTAGTTTGATAATGCTTTAAGTGTATTTCCATTTGGATTTATTCTAAACCGAGTTAAGTTGAATTGTCTGGCTAAGGTTTGTGGGATCCTAGCAACAGTAATGCCACGAGGGTTTTCAGAACAGAACTTGAAAATCGGGGCGTTACAAGAACTTCGATACAGAGTTCAGGCTTGAGCTGGAAAGGGGAAAGATTCTGCGGAAAAGACTTGAGGAGGTCAGAAGCCAGGTCAACACAGCTGTGCATGATTCTTTGTTTATCAAGTCAGATATCTACACCATCAACAACAAGGCTTAGAACTAAAAGAAGATATGAGGTTGTTGAGGGAAGATATAACCACTATCAGTGGGAATATGCTCAGTCTGGATCAGTTGGCTTTAGATACTTACAGGGTGTTACAATGATTCTGAAAAGTATATTAGACTCCTAGCCTAGTTCTAGTTCACAACCACCCAAACCTTAGGATTCCCAAACAGTTTTGATTTTGTCAAAAAAGGGGGAGAAAAGGAGTTCTAGGATTTGGCTTTAGTTTGTTTGCTTACTTTTGACATCCTATTTGTATGTGGCTGCTTCTGCTTCTCTAGACCACCACGGACTTAACTGTAATCTTTTAATTATAGTGGATTGCGGTGCTTTGTGCCTTGTACTATGGTTTTCCACGTAAATCATATGTTTTTTATTTTTCAGTTTTTGATATGTTCTTGCTTCACTTAACACAACATTTGATCAACTTTTACGGACTTTTTCCAATACATAAGAATCTTGTCGAAATTGTCATCTCCACTACGATTGAGTCTTGATCACAGAATCAAGATTCTGTTATTTTTATGATAGTCTGTTCACCCCTCCTCTAGGCTATTATTTTACGATTAGATTCATACTTTCACTACGACAGCACGCATCAAATTTTGGTGCAGTTGCCAGGAGCGGTAACGTTGTTTCAATATCTTTTATTCAATTTTTAGTCACACTAAGTTCTGTTATTTTTCTAAAATTTATTTTATTTTATATTATTTTATTTTCATTCCTTTTAGTTTAAAAAAATTCAAAATATATTTTGGTGAGATTACTTTTTTTTTTGAGAATGAATTTTAAATTGATTTTTATTATGGCTTATAACTGTCGGTCATATGTTATGTTGAATTATCAATTTTATGACAATTCTTGTTCTCAAACGTTTGATGAAATTGTCAAAATGATGGAAGAAATGAACAACAATATGAATAATAGGGCATGTGAAAATTATTTTAATATGGAACATCAAACTAACAATTGCCCAACTTTTTCATCTTAGGGATATTCCAATCAAATGAATATATTTTCACCGCTATCACAACCACAATATGGATGTAATGATTATTATCATTCTTATAATGGTGGATGGTTAGAGTATCAAAATTATAATGGGGGATATCAATATTTTAATTCTTCAATGCCAAATAATTCTTTTGACTTTTCTTAAAGTAATTCTCTTGACTATCCATATAGTCATCCCTCAAAACCATACTCACAAGATTCAAATTCTTTTTCTTTAGAAAAAATGGTTAAAATAATTGCGCATAACCAACATCTTATTCAAGAAGAAAATAGGATGTTTGAAGAAGAAAGGGAATATAATAAGCGTAAATTGTAAAATCAAATTGACGAACTCAAATCTATGCCATTTTCAATAGAAACTCAAATATTGAAGTCATATAATGAATCAGAACAATTACAAGAGGATGAGAATTTAACCATATTTAGAGGTGGTGAAGAATTATCTAAAATTGAGAGTTCTAATCAAATTCAATTTGAAGATGATTCGGACGAAGACTTTGATTCATCTTGTGAATATTTTATTGACAAGTATGGTCGTAATGCACAAATAGAAGGCCAATAAGAATTTTCTAGTGATGATATTAACATTGAAGCTTTCAAAAATTCATTGAATTCTTGACAAGAATTAACTAACTCACTTACCTGAAGTTCAACTTATTCTAAAAAAAGTACTTCTTGCCTCGAAATATTGAAAAGTCAAGTTAGTCAACTCTCTTATGAAATGAGTGAATTAAAAGCTATAACTTTGAATGAAATTGAAACTGAACTTGACTAATCACAAATGTAAGAAGATCTAATGTTAAATGAAAATGATGAAGAAACACTGGAAGTAGAGAGTTTATCACGAAATAAGACACAAGATGAGTTGGAAGAAGAAATTTTAGAGCTAGAATTTGATGAAGTGAAGGAAAAAGATTTTGAACTTGACTATGATTAATTTGATGATGTAAACTTGAAAATGAATATTGATGAAACCTATTATAATGGTCAATGTATTACACTTGATGATTTTGTTGAATTGGAAAAACATATGTATTCTTATGATGAAGTTGAGGAACATGGTTCTAAGTTAGAAATGCCTAATATTGAGAAGAAAGAGTCGTTCTTTGTTTTGGATGGTGCAACCCAAGTCTTTAGTTTTCTTTGGTGCAATAAGTTAGTTTCCTTTTATCTTAAGTGTTTATTTCCGTTTAAATAAATTCATCGGGGGTATTATATCTTCGGAAAGTCTTTGAATAGTTCATAAATAATGCATTTTAAGTTCTTCAAACGAGTTTTATGCATTACGAATCGTTATGGAGATTTAAGGTGTTTAAATTCTCATTTCCTCGACTGTAACGACCATTACGACTCTTGTAACGGCCGTTATGCCTCTACTGTCATTCATTTATGTCATTTTTCATCTTGATTCATTTTGTTTTGCATATTATTCATTCTAATTATATATCCTCTCGATTAAATACATGAAAACACTAAATCCTTGCTATGAAAATTGATAGAATGACTGTTCAATGGTGTTTTAATTTATTACACATAATTTTTCACTCCATGCTTTGATGTGTTTTATGAGAATGTGTGTAGGATTGAACATATGATTCATAGGGCATTTCACAAACATATGATTTTTGTTTCAAAAAAAAAAAAAAAAAGCTATCGACGAGATTTCTCCTCTACCAAGCGAGTTTCTATTTTATTTTTATATCCTTATTGCATTTCACTTCTTATTCTTAAACATTGAGGACAATGTTAAGTTTGAGTTGGGGGATGGGTGGGGGAATAGGGTCTTTTCTTTCGTTTTGAGTCATTTGTCATTAAAAAAAATTTACAACAAAAAAGAAAAATGAAAAACCAAAACAAAACAAATTGAAAAAACAAAGATTGAAAAAAGAAAAAAAAAGAATTTTTGTGTTTTTGTTTTTAAAACCATGGCTTGATCAATATAATATAATGATTTTATGCCTTTGTAATTGTTTACACTAGCATATGTAGTTTTAATATCATTTCAAAGGAAGTTATAACTCTTCGCTAAGACCGTTCTATTACTTTCCAATGATATGATTTTTTCATGTCTAGATAGTGCTCATAAACATTTGTTAAAAAAAAAAAACCTCCATGTTCCCCTTTTATGACATCTATTCATTTAATCATCAATTATAGAGAAGCATGGTATCAGCTTTTGAAAAAAACGTTTTTTTTTTTTTACTTTTATACTATTTTTGGTACTAGAGACTGTTCAATACCTACTCATCAATGAAAGAAAAAAATACCCAAAGTAATTTAAAACAAACAAAAAACTTCAAAAATACCATGTCCCTTACCTCGATAATCAAAATTAAAATCTACGGATAAAAGGATGGCGTGGTACTTAATAAGATGAGCTTGAAAAAAGAAAAGATACAAATTCATTAGGAAATCTAGACCTCCTTTGAGACCTTGGTGGCCTTGGGACCGACCCATGTCGAACGTATTTCTGACCGTAGGTAACGGGGTGGAATAAATGAAATTTTAAAATGAATTGCAAAAATATTTTGTCTTACTACATCTCTATAATATCTGTTAGGAGCGAAGGACCATGAGAGGGATAATTTGAGGTATAATTTATATGGTGTGAAGAAGGGATGTTGGACGACATTGTAATGAATGTTCCTTCGACATATGCTTAGTGTAACAGATTTTTGGCATTCTCATTATGTAATTGCTCGAGGTGTGGAAGTTTTCATATTTAATTTGTTTTTCAATTTTAAAATTGAGTCTTTGTTTTGTTTTTAGCTTTATTTAGGGACAAACAAAGATTTAGCTTGGGGGAATTTGATGTGTGTATAAACACACGTATTTTATTTATGTTAAACCAATTGTTTTACCATATTTGAGTTCTTTATTTCATGTTTTTAGTTTAGTTTATTTTTTTCCACATGGATACTATTGTTTGCATATTTTCATTGTAGATTTGATTGAAAAGAGCAACTTTTGGCAATTCATGAGTTGTATGAAAAAAGTTTGAAGATGATCCTTATGTAGTGAGATGATTTGACGATCGTTCATATTGATTTCGATGATTTGTGGTGATACTCACATGCATTGGATGATTATATTAATGTTCAAAGACATTTGGAGTTGTTTTGGAGCTAAAGCGATGCTTTTGAGGCTTATTTGAGCGATGATGATCCATAAAAGTTAAACGAGGCCTAGCTGATGATTCGGGGACATTTTGAGGGTCCAAATGATGTCATTTGAAGTATTTTATGATGATATAAGGGCTACATAAGGTATACCATCAATCAGGACGGAGTTCGGAGCGAAAAATGATGTTTTTGATGATTTCCTTGACTATAATGACCGTTACAGTCATAAACCTCAAAGACTTGAGCAATAATGCAGTGTAACTTTCATTACAGGTCATTACGCAGGTCAAATGTCCATATTCAGGTCAAATTTTGAATTGTTCTTGAGTTTTCTATAAATATATGTGTATTTTCTTCATTTTTAAGGAGATTAGGTTTGTTTTCCAAGGCCTTTTGCCCATCTTTGTCTTCTCAAAATCCTTCTTTCTCTGTTAATTTACAGTTATGGTTGTGATAATGCGTGTAATGATTATGTATGTGACGATGAGTGATATAATGAGTGAATAATTATAAAGTAGGGATAGATTAATGAAATTCTAGCTAATACGGATCATTAGATGATATAGATCACCAAAACAAGTTTCGTATGTTAAGATTAATGCATGAAATCTGACCTAAATCCATTTTATGTTATGAAATCAAATAGTTTGATCACCTATTGATGACATAACCTACCAATTAATCGCGCTGGGTGATTATATTGTTAGCAAAAAAACAATTCATGATTTAAGCTTATTGTCCTGACGTTATGATTAATTGCATGTGAACATGATAGTTTAAGCTCATTCCAATTAATGTTCATGATTGGTTTATTCTCTTGCCTTGATTCAATTTATTTATTTTAGCATATACGAGCTCATCGGTATGTTGGGGATAGATAGATTAGATTAATTATACAAGCTCATTGATAATTAACAATCTAGCGAATGTGATACTTTTTGCTCAAAGGTATCATGGCTTGACCCATCTAAATAATGAATCTATATGATATTCATCCATGATTGATCCTAAAAAGTTAGACGTAATTAGTCGACCTCCCTATCGTTTTATCACATAAGAAAACACCTCAACCTATTTCTTTCATAAGTTTAGATTGTTTTAGTTTATATTAATTCATTTCATTAGTTTCATCAGTCAAAAATAAAACCCCTCAAATCTTAGTTTTCATATTTATAATAGTTCTTTATAATAACGAAAAAGAAGAATAAATAATTTGCAACCGTTTCTTTGGTTTCGACCCTTACCTCCACTACTATATTATTTTATATTTTTTTAGAGTGTACCTGAGCACATAAAAATTCTAATTTGGCGTGCTTACGACAGCACGCCGGCCATATGTGTGTTTGCAGAATTCTGAGTTGTTCTCTGATTATGAGCGGTAAGAAGTAATTTCCGGAGTATTTGCAAATAGACCCTTCAAGTAATTTAGGCTATTTGAGCATTTTTTCGATAACACAAAGTTTATTTCAATATGACTATAGGCTATTTGAGCAAGACATGATTAGAAGGGGTTTTTTCAGATCAAATCAAGAAATATGGAGTAGACAAAGGGATTCATTGCCCATGTGGCTTTAAATTATGTGAGAGTGATTTCTTTTTGTGCTTCGGAAGGATTGTTGGATGGATCAAGCCTTATAGATATCTTTATGTTGAGTGCAAATTTTACCAGCCAAGTGTATAAGTATCCTCAATATTGCATCAATGGGTATTTGTTTGACCCTTTCAAACATGGCTCCACTAAAGCCACTCAGAATTATGACCTATGTGCTAAAGGAGATGGTGAGAAGGATTACTATGGCAACCTTCACGAGATAATGGAGCTGCAATATATTGGGAATAAAAGATCATATCGAATGATGCTCTACAAACGCAATTGGTTTGACTCTGATAGGGGAATGAATGTGCATGAGAGATATCAATTGGTTGAGATTGATAAAACAAAGAGATACCGAGGGGAATATGATCCATTCATCTTAGCAAATCAAACTTTGCGAGTGTGTTATACTCCATTCCCAAGCCTCACTTCTAAAGCTCAATGGTGGACTGTGTTTTGAATGAAAGCCCGAGGGATGATTGATGCTCAACACGAAGATATAGCTTTTCAACAAGATACTAATGGTACACCAGTCTCACTATGGCCCTATGAGTTTAGTAATGATGATGATGATGATGAAGCTGTGATGGAAGAAGAAGAGGACGAGGAGGAAGAGGAAGAGAAAGTTGAAGAGAGTGAGGATAAAGATCTTATTTTTGAAAGGGAAGAGAAACAGGAGGAGGAAGAAGAAGACGATGAATCTGAAAAATGGTCCAAATTGGCAGAGGACGAGGATGATGATTGACACGTCCGTTGTAAGGCGTGCAAAGTTAAGTCCTGAGTGCACCACAGACAATAGAATTGCTATAAATATGTAGTAGTAGCAAGTAGAGTCGATCCCACAAGGAATGGATACAATAAGCTGATTTCGTGTTAATCACTTAAAATGTAATTTTATATAGGAAGGAATGGTAGGGTTTTTTTTATACTAAATACTAACAACTAAAAACTGTAAAGAATGTGAAAATGTTGGACTAACTTTAATCAATTGGGAATAAGATGTTTGACAATGTATCTAGATTTATTCCTGGGATTTCTTCATTGATGTTTATTTTCTTTTCCTAGATCCTTTTTTATGTATATTGTAGATAGGTGAAACTTAACTAATGTTATATCTTAAATATGATAGGCAGATGAGAATATACCTAGACTAGTTAATGTTGCATTATATTATAACTCAATATACCATAAACATTGAATAGAAGAGAATAATTCATTATTTACGAATCATGACATGAATACTTTAAGTTATACAGAAGAAAATAATATAACCTATAGTTTGCTACTAGATATTATCAAAATAGAGTGATAACTACAATGATTGATATTCAATGCTAAGAATACAATCAATTCAATCATGATCATAAAAATCTAGATCATAAGAAAATGTGAAAAAAAATGCTCAATCTCAGAAATCTCAAGGAATTCACATAAATACATTGTCATACAACATAGAAAAAACAAAACAATACAAAGAAACAATCCAAGATCTATTATGAAACTAGATAGAAAGTTTTGAGAACATTAAGAATAAATCAAAAACTCAGATGAGAATAGAGTTCTAATGAAGATCCTAATGATCGTGACTAAATCTCGATGTTGTTGACGGTCGTGGATTGAGCGTCTTACTCTCCGATCTGTTTCTAGGGTTTGAAAGTGCGTCGTTCTCTCTACCGTATGAAAGTCATCTGAACTCAAAAACCTCTTTTTCACACAGCCGTGCTTAGGCTGACAATAACGGAGATCTGCAGTATGAAGGCCTAGACACAGCCGTGCTTAGGCTGACAAGGAATTGGGCCGTGTTTCGAGCAAAATTGGTATTTCTTCCATGAGGGATGCTCAACCGTGTCTACTTGACACGGGCTGGACAGGCCGTGCTTCGAGATCGTAAACAAAGTTAACATGGTCGTGTCTGCATGTGCAATTTATCCCCTGACCGTGTTTGGTCATAATGCACACATAATCATCAACATTACCCCCATAATTACTTCGAACACTCCAATCTGCTATGTAATGCATCCGAGAGGTTCAAAAAATCTTCCAATCATCATGATCGTTAACTCCGTCCTTCTATCGACATTCGGCAATAAAACCAGATGTTCTGGCAGTACTAGGATCTAAAAGTAAAGCCAAACTAATACGATTAAATAGATCATAAAAGTGAAACAAAACATAGGTTTAAGAACGTTAAATAGTGTGTGTTTTCCCACACATCGAACTCCTCCAAACCAAACTTTGGCTTGTCCTCAAGAAAAACAAAACACACAAGAAAAAGTAAGACCAACGCAAAATGAGCAACTCAAACCAACAAAACAAACAACTGTCATAACACACAGTTTCTGTAAGCCAATTCATCTTCCCTCTCTTGCCCCACTACATAAACTCTTCCTCGCATCTCTAAGCATTCTCCTAACAAGGCACCACTCACCATCACGATGATCGTGAGAATCATATCAACACTCATTAATCATGCAAGAATAAGAGTTCAACTCAAATAATACAACAAGCTACAAGCATTGCGTACTAACCATCTTTTTACCCGAACCAAATGCGCATCTCAATCCAAATAACCAGATAGGATCAAGAAAAATAACAAGATAGGTAAAAGGAGGTCGGCTATTTGGTCATTTGGAGTTAAGGTTCAAGGGTAGAAGTAAGGTACACGTCAAAACATATGCGATCTATATATCCAACCCCAACAAGCCATTGCGCCTTTAACAAAGACAAACGAACCACACTAATCCAAATATACAACATCCTCGAGCCATCCCTTTTTTTTTAACAAAAAGAACTTTTTTTTACTTCTTCTTTTTTTCGACTTTTTTTTTTCGGCACTATTTTTTTTAAAAGCCATTGCTTTTTTTTTTTCTCAAATAATACATGAAAAAGAAATAGAGGTACCACAACCTAGGCACATTGTGTTCCATATTATAACAATAAAAACAAGCCATCCGCTTACAAAGATTCCCAACTATTGCTACCTTTGACTCATATACATGATAGGGTTCAAATGGGTTCTTCTGTGGAGTTTATGACATAAGAAATGTAGAGCAACAACTATATGGAATATAAGCATGTTTAATCAAACAATATATCAAGTAAAATACGAGATGAAAGGAGGGAAAATAACAGAAATAACGTTAGATAGAGGAGGTCTAAAAAGTTATGGCCACACAAAGAAATGGAATATAATGATCTACGATGCACACCTCTCCGCCTTACCACTAAGCGAGTAGCTAGTAACTTGAGCTTGGTGCACTAAAAGAATCTAGCCCTATTTGTTACCCTCACATCTCGTGTTTAGTTATCCTCCCATACATGCCTTAGTTAGGAGTTCAAACTTAGCGATATTTTGGACAAAAATCAGCCAAGCAAATGTGAAGGGTTTCAACTTAGGCAATCATGATTCTTGTATGACACTTATCTCATTTTCTTGTTTTGATTTAACACATTTTTCATGGCTCCTAAAAGCTCTTGTTCATAACTTTCACTTAAAAAAAAATTAAAATAAACAAAAAAAAATTGTATTTTAGAAATGGCATCAACAAAACAAATACTACTCATGACAACATAAACAGATGAAGACATAAATAGTATAAATTCACTCAATCATATGAAAGCAGTTAAATATTGTATAGACCATAAATGAAGTACTACCTAAACTACAAATAGTACATACCGGGCAAAAAATAGAAAACGAAAATCATGAAACTCATAAAAAGATAGATAATGTCCCACCCCCACCTAAAATATTGTATTGTCCTCAATGTAAGATACAGAAAAGAAAACCAAAGAATATAACTCAACAAGGGTCATTGCGGAGGTGGTGGCGGCGGCTGGGAATGCCCCTGGTGCACATGCCATTTATATATCTACTGCTGCATATAATGCTGATGCTGGACGAGGGACTTGACCCGCATAAGTCTGTTGTCAAATCTGTCCATCCTCGCCAATACATTCCTCTCAAAAGAGGAATAATAGTACCGGTGCTAGCATGCAGCTTCAAAACGACATTAAAACGTGTCATGAGTTGGCCAAGAGTTGTGAGCAAATGACTTCATCTGAAGATAATCGAGCAAATCATCTGCATCATCTGTAACTCCAAGTGTAGCCAGTGCGGGACTATTATAGCAAACAGTTGCCATCATCATTCTCCTCTTGGGTTTCCAGTATCTATCCTCATTCTTATTCCCTCGGAACACTAGTTTATGAAAATTAGGACGTTCCAAAGCAGGCTCAAGTTCAAGAGTGTTCGTCCTAGCAGCTAGTTACCTCTAGCAATCGAAGAAGCGGCAATAGATTAACTCTCGACATCCTGCACGAATCAAATATATAAATTCATCAAATACATTTCATTGATATATAATATATAACAAATCAATAACACAAACACAATCATGCCAAACAAATAGAGTAAACACACGGTTTCAGAAAAATCCAGCATGACCCGTTCATATCCTTAATAATCCCACAACATACAAATCTCTCCATTTTCACCAATTCATCCCCCAAACTATTCATTCATCATAATCTTAACATTCAAACATCATCACCAAGAACAATGTAGCTCATTTGAATCAACATTCATGTCTAAATCATCACTTTCAACGCATTACATGCTTTAATCAAAACCTGAAACCCTAACTTTGGAAAACTCAACAATAATATGCAAACTTCATATCAAAATGCTTCATTTATCATGGAGAATCATAATCTAACATCAAAACTTGCATATCATGTGTCAAATTCAAGAATTTTGGTGTTTTCGATTCATTACCTTATATATAAATGTGGAGAAAACGAAGAACGAACACAAAATTGACGGAATCGACTCTAAAGAATGATGAGATTCATCAAGGGCTTTGATTTAAGGTATTATTTCAGTTAATTGGTGGAAAAATAAAGAAATTAATAGATTAGGGCAATTTGGTTTTGTGTGTGTTTATGAGTTTTGTGAGAAAAATGCTGGAAGAACTCATGTTAACCTAGTTCCATCATCAGACCTGGCTGTTTCATGTCTCACACAGCCTGGAATAGGCCATTTTTTGAGAAATTTGCGCTTCTGGATCAATTGGCACGCACGGCCCCCTGACACGGTCCTATACAAGCCATGTTTCGAGAATCTTGAACTTTTGATGAATAGCCACGCACGACCGTGTCTTATGAGACACAGCCTTCTTAGCCCGTATTTTGATCTTAAACACTGAAAATCACTTGAAAACTTTTGAAACACGTTTTAAGCTGAACATTTATCAATGTTCTTCATTTCATCTTTCTTTTTCACATGGATTTTTTCATTTTAAAACACATTAATCATGTCCTTGGGTTCTTCATTAATTTCTCTTGTTTTTTTTATTGAAAAAGGAAAATCTTTCTAAATTACTTGGTTGCCTCTCAAGAAACACACTTGTTTAATGTCGTTGGCTTGACGAATTCACGCTTAATTAACTTTCTCAAGGTCGAATTCATCAACATAACCCACATAAGAATCTTCGTGATACAATTTAAGTCGATGACCATTCACCTTCAAAAATTTTCCAGTTTCAAGGCTTTTAATTTCCATCGCTCCATAATTATAGACATGAACGACTTCGAATGGACCATCCCATTTCGGTGTAAGCTTGCCAGCTAACAATCTCATTCGAGAATTGAATAATAAAACCTTATTTCCAACTTTAAAATTCTTTCTGCTAATCATTTTATCATGATAACGTTTTGTCTCATCTTTAAAAATAACAGAATTCTCATATGCATTATTTCTTTTTTCTTCCAGCTCTTGCAATTGCAACTTTCTATTATTTGTAGCATTTGGATAATCGTAGATGCATTTTTTAATCACCCAAAAGGCTTTATGTTATAGTTCAACTTGAAGATGGCATGCTTTACCATATAACAAACGATATGGTGACATTCCAATGGGAGTCTTATTAGCGGTACGGTATTCCCAAAGTGCATCTCCCAAGCGAGCACTCCAATCTTTACGGTTGGGATTAACAACCTTCTCAAGAATTGATTTTATTTCTCTATTGCAGATTTCTGCTTGCCCGCTAGTTTAGGGATGGTACGTAATTGCAATTCGGTGGGTTACATGATATTTGCTGAGAAGAGCATCAACCATCTTAAAATAGAAATGGGTTCCCCTATCGCTTATGATGGCACGTGGTATACTAAAGCGATTAAAAATTTGGGTGCGCACAAAATCAATGACAACTTTTGCATCATCAATTCTTGTAGCTCGCGCTTCAACCCATTTGGATACGTAGTCCACTACGACTAAACTGTCATGGAACCTCACCATGGATTTTTATCAAGTACTCATCAGGAAAAAAGTCAGACAATTGGGCACGGTCATGTTCACGCTGAATGCGGCTGAAATGATCAACCACCAAACTTTTTGCACCCTTCATATCTTCAATTTCTATATCGAATCCTTGTAAGAGAAGAATCCATCTTAAGACACAAGATGTTGTCTCTTTCTTGTTAAGAATGCATTTAATTGCAGCATGATTTGTGTAAACAATGACCTTGGTTCCTAACAAATAGAAACGAAATCTATCTAATAAAAACACTATCATATACAGTTCTCTTTTAGCCATAGTGTATTTGCATTGAGCTTTGTCCAACATGCGGATGCATAATATATAACATGAGGAATACGGTCCTACTCGTTGTCCCAAAACAGCTCCAACTGTCATGTCACTTGCATCGCACATAAGGTCGAATGGCGAATTCCAACCGGAAGGTTGAATGATGGAGATAAAAATTAATTTTTGTTTCGGAAGTTTAAGTGCCTTAAGACATTTTTCATCAAACTCAAAGTCCATATCTTTTTGGAGTAATATGCACAATGGTTGTGCAATCTTCGAGAAGTCTTTGATGAACCGGCGATCAAAATCAGCATGTCCTAAAAATGTGCGGATCTCTTTAACCGATGGGGAATTCAGGAGATCACGAATAACCACAACCTTGGAATTGTCAACTTCTGGTCCCTTTTGAGAGACAATGTAACCTAGCACCACTCCATGTTATACCATAAAATGGCATTGAAATTCAGCATATAACTTGCCACGAGAATAGGAGGATGAATAGTCTCTCTTTTTAAACCTTTATGTTAAACTAACAAAAGTTAGTTAGACAATAGAATTGTTCTCAACTTACTGCAGTAATGCGGAACCTTTCCGTTTAGTTTACTGTTCGTTGAAGTTGATTAGCACGAAGTTTTTATACTAGTTAGAGTATATAGCTAAAACACAGCTATATCTCTTACTCCAGTCTTCTCTTGATTTTCAGTGTGATAAATCAAGAGGACAGCATTACGTGTGATTATTTTAGGCTCATAATCAACCTATCACTTTACAACGATTAAATGACAATACAAACCGACTACGAGATCTTTTCTTCTCCTCAACAGTACTTAGAACAGCCTCTTGAAATCGTTTGTCTAATACTAGTGCTATTCAACTCTGCTTTCAATAACTGGCTCTTATCTTCAGCTATAAACTTCTTTCTCAGCTCACTCGAGACCTTATTGTACTTGTGTTTCCTTTAAGAGCAAAGGAGATTAAAACATTCCACTGAAAACTTAGGCATTGCCACTATTTTTATAGGCAACCTCAAATATTTAGCCGTTGTTGAAGTTATCGTTTTTTGAAATGTCACGCTCATGCCATCCTGAAACCATATTCCCGGGCACGTGGCCTCTAGTGTTGATGAAGTGAAATACGCTGACACAGTATAGAAGGCAACAATGAATTTTAACTTCTTCTAAATCCTTTTATAGAACTCAGCCTTGTTGCTCCTCAGCCTTGCTACTGTAACCTCATAGAAGCAATTCAGGATCAACCTTTCTTCATCTCGACCATTCTGTTGAACTCAGCCTTACAGTCTTTCGGTCTTGCTGCAATAACCTTCTCCAACCAAAAGCAATCCAGGATCAACCACTCCATGCTAAGCCGAAATGGCCAATCCTTATTGTCTCTTTACTCATGACCTAAGTGTTGTTAGTCTTGCTATATTTCTTTAAACCATCCTTACTGTGTTCCTCTCTAAACTAGTCTTGCTGCATTTCTCTCTGAATCAGCCTTATTACGCACCCATTATAGGCTCACTTTCCAAGAAGACCTGTCTCAGCCTTGGTGCATATTAGGACATTCTAAGACTAGAGTTTACCTATCACTCAATTTCTATATTTCATGGGTTTGACTCAAAAATCTGTCCCTAAATTGATGATAGCAAACTCTATATGAACAACAAGAAGATAAACTCATAATCTTTTATTTACATCAAATTGAAAAATTAACATAGGAAAAAAAATTTGAGACATACACATAGGCTCACATCTCCTCCTCTTTGGAGGCACAGGCCTGAGAGGCACAAAAGTCCTCTATAAAGTAGTCTGCCCTATAGTTAGCTGTGATCCTCCTGATGAGCTTAACTGTGTCCCTCTTCTAATTGTCTGCTCTACTTGTTGATGGAAGAGATGAAGGCTGTTCTTAGTACTATGCTCAGTCATTTTAAAGGCATCTTCCTCCATATGAGTGTTAACAACTCTTCTGTTTAGTAATGTCCCGGATTGCCTTTGTAAGTTCAAGAATGAGTAAAATGGTGTCTTCAATCTTTTCTTTTGCTATTGTAGACTCTCTACTGTTTGCTAGCATCAGTGAAGGGGAAGAGAGAGCTATCTATCAAGTGTTGGCTCAATCATTGATTTTGGACTTGATCACATGGAGTTCTCTTGAGTCGTGGTTTGGTTCTTCTCTATCAAATACTTAAGTATGGCAATATCATCACGCAAGGAGGTGGCGATCGACATGCTCTTTTAGGCGTTCAGCTTGCTCAGTGACAGTGTTAGTAAGGGAGGTCAGCTAAGATTGCAACTTCTCCATGGTCTTTTGATGTATTTTCCCCGTAGACTTCTTCAGAATAGTCAACGAAGCATCTATTGCAGTATCAGTAGTGGTTGCATGCTTCGCATGATGTTAGATCTCAGTACGCTGATGTTTGCTGAGTTGATCCTGAAGGGTCTTGGTGATAGACTTTATCTGGGAATTAGCAGTAGAGAAGTGTTCATCCTGTTGCCGTTGAAGCAGGAATACTTGTCTAGCCAATAATTGTAGCAACTTCATTGGATCATGTAAATTGATCGCAGCACCTAGGACAACGGAGGTGTGTTGTGTTGTTCTTTCTTGCTCAGTGGGGGAACCTTCAGGAGAGAACTCAAAGTATTCTTCAACAGGGGACTTAGGTGCAGGAGGAGCAATGGAGCTTGAGCTCAAAGATCTTCATAGATCTGCTCAGTGTGTGCAGAGGAGTAAAAAGTAATGGTGGAAAGAGAACCATTGGGATGTGCTCTTCTGCTACAATGGAAAGACTGGGAGTAAGTGGAACATCCTCAATACTTGGCATATCCATTACTAACTGCTCCATTTGTGCAATGGCCTTATGCACCCCTGGAGGAGCCTCAAATGTTCCGGTGGCTTGCTTATCTTCTTGAGTAGTAGCCTCATACACTATTGCAACAACCTCAAATATTCCCGTGACATTCTCATTTTCTTGTGCAGTAGCCTCATATGCTCTTTTAGGCATTGTCGTTGTGGTGTGAGTTAAGGAACACTACAGATAGGGGATTTTGCACTAATGATGTCATAAAATTGCCTTTCAGCGGTGGTGGTGGAGTCTACTGAAGGAATATTATGATATAGAGGGGTCTACAAGTCTGAATGTGTTCCTAGTGCTGCCTTGACAATAAGATTCGTCTCAGTCTGGTCCTCCTCTCTTGGTTGGATTTCCTCCCCCTGGGTTGCTGCAGGTATTGTAGTGAGATCCTGTGCAGCAGACTCTATAGCAACTCTATCAATGAGCTCTTCATCTGAGCTTTATTGTTGTGGTGCAGAAGGGGGAGGAGCATTGTCATCATCATTACCAACATTATTGCCACCTCCAGAAATCCAGCCCTCTGTCATAATAGCCATATATTCTTGAAGAAAGGTGTTTGTGGTATTCATGATCACCTCTCGAAACTTTCTTTCCTTCACTGGAGTCATCACAAACTCAAGCAGAGCTTCTTCTTCCTTGTAGAACTATTGGCTTTTATAGTTGTTGTCATTGTATTAGATAGACAACATGACTCCGATCCCCTAGGCATTCATGGATGTGTTGACAGGAGTCTCGTCAGCATTTACCAATTAAAGACTATGGAGGATAGGTTTGAAGCCGGTAGGAGGTCTGGTGTCCCTTCTGGATCTTTTGGTACTTCTTCTTCTTCTTGTGGAAGTTGAAGGTGGTCTGGAGAGGACATTTTGCCTTGTGGTGGTGATAGCTGTTTGACTTAAAGTCGAGGTTGATTGGGCGGTTTCAATACCACTTTGAATGGTTGCAGCAACCTCACCACAAAAAAAAGGCCTTTTTGCGACGGATTTAAGGTTTCGATCACGAATTCACAATCGATTCGGTCGCGAATTCAGCGATCAATATACTCGAAATGCAGATCTGGTTTTCCCCGTTTCTTCTTCGAATCTCACACGAAATCCAAACATCGAAGCCGCCACCGCCATCGTCGTCGTGAGCCATCTCTGTCACCTCCCGTCATCACCACCAGCAGGCGCGTGACCTGCCACTGAAGCC
>JAOVYX010020732.1:0-16661 GCA_035668315.1 Drosera spatulata | reverse complement strand
CTGGATCCTTTTCAAGCAATATTCTTCGGGCAACAGTGTCCGCAATTTTAGCACTTTCTTTCATCACGTCTCCAAGTCGCCCAGTCAAAGTAAGCCCTCCCTTCCCTTCTTCCTGATCAATTAGGGTGGTCTCTATGTAGACGTCGAGCCGCCCATGGCTGTCTCGCAAGACCCATTACAACTCCGATGGGTGTCTGATCATAGATGCGCTCGCCATGGAAAACAGGCTTGCCAACGTAATCAGACAGGTTTGAGTCATCGACCGAGACTTTCTCGACAGATGCACTTGCTTCACTATCTTTGATTATCTCCCCTTCCAACCCATCCTGTCAATACAATAATACGACTAACCACTGTCAAATGGAAGACTACAGAATAGACAGATAATCTTGGAGGAAGTCAATAACCCCATTTTCAGCATTTCGAATAACAATGTCTTTACTTGAACATCATTCCCATTATAAAAGTGTACCTTTGAGTCATCCGAAAGTCGAGATCCCCCAGCTGAAAGATCTGTGGCGACAGCCTCAGGTTCTGCTATGACTTCATCACTTTCAATCTTCGTCGAATCAGCTTTATTCTGGTTTTTATCACCAACAGCAGTCTCGAGAAAAGTGAGGGCTCCGGGCTTTGTCGATTCCATGAGTGCAACAGCAGATTCGGCTTCATTTTGACTATCATCACCAGAAATTACTTCAACAGTAGGAACAGAAACATCAGTTTGGGGTTCGTTAGATTCTGTGAGGGCAACAGTAGGAAGGGAGGTGGGGTTTGAGGCAACTTGTCGCACAAGTTGCAATGCAATCTGAAAACAGATAAAGACAAGTTCAAGAAGATGGCTTTGATTTTCATATTACAAGTAAAACTGTAAAAATTGTTTATTGTAGTGCCATAACTCAGAGAAATCAGCTAACCTTGCGGTAGATTTTTTCAATTTGTTTCTGAAGATTCCTCACCCCTGCTTCGCGACAATAATTCTCTATTAGAGCAAGAAGTGCTGAATCAGTAACCTCAACCTGAAACAAAATAATTTTCAAGTCAGATCAGTTATGTGAGGAGAACAATGGAAATCAAGACATACTACGACGGAGAAGCTCTTAGCAGTCAAACCTACATAAAGAATTTACAGGATACTCTCCTCCTTTCTCGTGCTAGTTTTGTTAGTAATAGTAATGGACCATGTCCCACACTGCAGACAACTATGCGCGGCTTTTAAATCACCACAATTTACTTCGTTAAACCATGTAAACTACCTTTGAATGTAAAAAAAATGCAAAGAGATGGTATAGGTTTTCTCACATCCAAATACTGGCACAAATTTTGACTATCGCGGGCCAAGAAAAATTTTTGCGAAAGATATGCTAGCACAACCCATATGGTTAATATCTTATTAGTACCCGGAAAAGGCTAGTTGCCAGATGAAAATTCCATTTTCAGTAAGCACATAAAAATGTCAAAAGAACGCAACGAGTTCAAAATCTCTCTTTAAAAGCCGCAGCATTCTGTACCTGCTCCGGCTTGATGCCGCAAGCCTCACGAGTGGTCTTCTCCAGATAGTCTCGAGCAATATGCATTTTCTCATCAGAGATGTACCCTGCGATAGCAATGACTTCCATTCGATCCAACAAGGGAATGGGGATATTCTCCACAACATTAGCTGTGCAAACAAAAAGAACCTGCAAAATTGAATGATGAAAATTTATAAGTAAAAATTATGATTTATACCATAGCATCCCTCATTCTTATGACTATAATCTTTGGTGAACTTTTAGGGTATCTTCCCATTTTGTCTTCAAAATTTTGGTGCCCTCAGACTTCCCCACACCCCCAAATGGCATGAAAGGGATTGGAACATTTCTTTATAATTCACCATATGGTGGACTGAGAATGCTGAAAGAGGATACCATCCATCCATCAAGCCTTATCTACTCAAAAAAACGCTTCCCAATGACAGAAATCGACGAGCGAAAACACAGAGAAGCAACTCCCGTCCCTGACAGAAATTAAGTAAAGGATGCAAGACAGAACATATTGATCGATCAAACACGTGCAACTTGCCTTTGATAAGTCAATTGTTAAATCCAGATAGTGGTCTAGAAAATTAGCATTTTGTTCTGGATCGAGAAGCTCCAACATGGCACTGGCCGGATCACCGGCATGACCTCTACCCAACTGCAATTTAGAGACACAATGAATCATTTCTTGTGCAAGGATAAAACAAGCATGACAACAAAAAAGAAGCCCTCTAAGCCATAAACAAAAGTAAAAAGTAGAGAAAGGAGAAATCAAAACGGAGGAAAAGATAGATATTATAAGCCGGATCACACACATACCTTGTCAATTTCATCAATCAAGACAAGTGGATTGGCTGTTCCCACAGTTTTCAAACACTGAACCATCTTTCCAGGCATTGACAATGCCCCTGTACAGTAAGTATATAAATACATTAACGTCTACGAGATACCAGACAATTGCAGCAACAAAATAGCAGTACCTTGATTTCTGCAGTGCCATGAAAAAAAAGGTTCAAGCAGTACCTTGATTTCTGCAACATCAGATAAGCCTCCCACTGAAAATCGGTAGAACTTACGATTGAGTGCACGTGCTATTGAACGGCCAATGCTAGTTTTGCCAACACCAGGAGGGCCAGATAGACAAATGATCTTTCCTGAAGAAAATGAAAAAGTGATTTGACGCGAACACCAAAACAAAAACAAACTATTGGCACAATTGTGATAAGACAAAAATCATCAACGTGTTTGCATTAACCGGCAGAGACCAAATTGCATGAAAATAAATGCTAAGTGAAAAACAAGAAAAAAAAAAATGACGAAAAATTCCAGAACCTTGGGAAGTTCCCCTGAGCTTTCCAACTGCTATAAACTCAAGTATCCTTTCCTTGACATCAGTTAAACCATAATGGTCCTCATCAAGTATCTTCTGCGCTCGAATGACATCAAAATTTTCATTACTGCATTTAAAACAGAGGCAAAGTCATATCTAAGTAGGACATACTCTAATAGGACCATAACAGAACAAAAAAAAAAAGGCTAACTAAATTAACATCACATGAATTCTGCAGGAGGACTAACGTAAAACAACTTCAATGGCGTCCAAAAATAATTTAAATACATATTATAAGGCTTAGGTGAAAAACATATTAAGTACCAACATCCAAAGAAAACTACACAAAGATCGTAAAGGAAACCAAAAAAAAATAAATTATGCTGGATTGTTGATGTGGGAGGTTGGATAGATGGGTTTGGAATGGTTTGGACGTAATTTGGGTGAAATTTTATATCGTGCGGGGAAATACAATAAACCAGGTTTTAGATACCTGGAATAAGATAATTAGCGATCGAAACGATTGCTAAATGTACTGAAAAATTCATTCCAGGAATAAGTTTTAGTTACTGTTTCAGTCGCTAATTTTGCAATTGATTCGGTCACTAATAAGCTTTGCGATTGTTTCTGTTTCGATTGCTGAATTAACGATCGTTTTTAACGATCTAGCATCAACAATCGAAATCACTGTTTAACGATCGAATTTTTCGATCGTAAATAATTGTTTAATTTATAGTGATGGATGAAGGATATGAGATCGTCCTCGTGAACTCGAATCTAATAGATTTGGAGAAGGAGAGGCCGAATGAATTGTTGCCGACAATGATAGGACATACATTGAGGAGGAGAAGGCGAGGAGGAAAAGGCACATCGGATGAGAAAGAGATGGGAGTTAAAAATAATTTGAGGAGGAGAAGGCGAGAGAGGAGGAAAAGGCACATCGGATGAGAAAGAGATGGGAGTTAAAAATAATTTGGTCAAATCATTTGTATTTATTTTTTAGGATAAGGGCATTTGTGGAAGTGTCATTTCTTTTTTTAAAAGGAAAGATATGTGCTGGAAAAAAAAAATGAGTGAGGTATCTACACGAAAATAAATCCACCACGGAGGTATCTATGGGTAATTTTTTTTAAAATAAATTTATCGTAAAACATTAATGATTGCCAATGTTACGTACTGAACATTATTTGATATAAAAATGGGACTCCTTATCCATACAAATAGACAGAAAAAAAAATATATCCATATATATAGAATAATAAAAATAAATAGATATTGGAGTACAAAAAATATGGGACCCCACGAGTATTGAACACAAATTTAGTAAAACTACCCCTTTTGTCCCACATAAATTATTGAACTTAATAGTAATAGTGTTATTCAAAACGTATTTTGATGAGTTTTATTATTTGTTTTAATGGGATAATAAATTTACATCAACGATTTAAAATTAAAAAACATAACTTAAATATTATTAATGTTTTATGACTATTTCGTGTAAAACGGTCTTTGATTGTGTCGGAAATGATTCATAACACAAAATTTTTTTTGTCATGTGTACAAACATTACTTTGTAGGGAGTATTTGAAGATTAATTAGTGTTTCGTGATATACTCTTGGATATAAGATTTTTAACGTGGCACAATCCAAATCACATTTTACTTGGTCCTTCAAAGGGATCCAAGGCATAAGCCTTCTGGAGTGAAGAGCTACATTGCTTTAAATACAATGCAGTACTCAGCAAACCTGACTTCCTTACGAGTCTATAGACCTATTGTACCAATAGAGGTTTCTTTGGTAAAACCATCACAGACCACTACAGTTGCTTTGGATATGAAACTTTGTTTGACTATCAACGTTGGAAGAAAGAGATGGACCATTGCCTGAACTCTTTGTCCAAATTTCAACTGTGCGTCAAACGACCTTCCCCATCTCAACTCTTTAACCCAATTCAACAAATCCTCGATCACCCTGATCAAATCTCATCCGCCATGCTTCATCACCAAACACCCTTTTGCATCAATCGCGAATATCCCCCAAATTTGCTGCCATACAATCACTATTACAACATATGCCCACCGATTAGGGTTTGAGCTGATTGTGAGTTTTTGATGTGAGGAAGACAAAAGGGGAAAAGGGGCAATGAATTTTGATCTAGAGAAGAAAAGGGTTCGGCTTGTTCTCTTCGTTGCTGCCATCATTGCTCTCAGCATCACAGGTGTTGTATTGTTCATAAATATCTTGATGGGCTCAGTTCAGAATTGGAAATAATTTGGTTAATGGGTCATTCTTGAAAATTTTGTTGCTTGAATGTGTTTTGTTAGATGGATTGTGATTTGGGTTGTTGGGATAGCATGCTTTGATGGGTTCTGAAAATAAGCAATGGTTGGTTTGAGATTGGGATGAAAGCGCTTGACTCTTGATCGTCATCTGTGATTCCTCCCTAATGTGAGAATTGGGTTTTCGTTGTTCGGTCAGGATATGCTATTGGTACTAGATCAGTAGTTTGACTTACTGATATGGATGCTTTGGTTGCTGGAATTGGTGTACGAACATGAAGCATGAGAGGACTATACAAATCAAGCTCGTGAAATCTGATTAGGCAAAAAAATTCAATTGCTTTCGGCTCTCTGACCTATATATGCAAAAGGAGTATTTTGAGGTGTAGAATAAATTACATGAGATGAGCATGGTATGTGAATGATGGCTGTCATGGAGGATGGACCGATTGAGTAGCATGGCATCGTGCTGGTGTTGTAATTGACATGTGACATCAGAAGCTCAATATGTTTTGTGAAAGCACTTTATTGCTCATGCTGAATAAGTATGTTTTGCCAACACAAGTTTTCTGTTGCGTTAACATCTATACTGGCTGGAGCTCTCATGCACTCTATCATTCCGAGGCATCATAAGCTAGAGGAGAGAGATAGCAAATGCTGTTAGTGAAGCATTTTTTGTCATTCGCTGTCTTTGTTTCATTTGCCTTGGTAGAAGTGTCGTGAATTCTGAAGATAACGATAGGAATCATAAGATTATGACTTCACTTCAATTTTATAACTTATGCAGAGTATTCTGTTGTTATTTCTCACTATGAATATTCTTGTTTCTTTTCTAGAAATCTAGTCTTAGCGATTCATTGTTGAGTTCTTGGCAACAAGTTTCTCAAGTCGAACTTCCGAAATAATCATCCAGAAAGATCATCGCCTCTGGTGTCAGCATGCATATGTTATCTACTTTTCCTATCTATTATCTTTTTACTGAAATGAACCATAGCGATACAGAACTATAATGTCCTGTGAAGTGTGATCTAAGGCCCCAAAATCTTGCTCGAGGGAAGTATGAACTGAACTTGGTGCAAGCTATTCATTGTTGTATATGTTGACGCCATTCCTGCCCACTGGAAAGTTAAACCAGTGTCTCTCAAAGCACTTACTGAAATATCTGGTCAAACGTTCATCTCGTCTTCAAAAGGCTCATAACTAGGTTTGGCCAAACAGGCCCATAGTTCCAGCATCTAATTTTAGTTAGTTTTGCACAGCTGAAAAATGCAGGGAAATGGTGGGAGAGGAAGCCGCATCCAAGAGCGGGAAGTTTACATGGCTAAACTGTTTGGACATGGGTTCAGGAACATTGGCATGTTCAGTAAAGGAAGGCGTGAAACTGTACTTCTACAGCTTCAAATCCGCTCACGTCGAGCTAGCTAGAAACCAGGCGATTGAGTCCACCCTTGCAGACACAGTGTCACGGGGTCTCGACCCTAAAGACGTGGCAAAACAAGCACAGAAGGAAGGTAAAAAGGCAGCCAAATTGGCATCTCGACAAGCCAAGCGTGTTATAGGCCCTATCATATCATCCGGCTGGGATTTCTTCGAAGCGCTTTACTTTGGAGGCTCGATCACGGAGGGTTTCCTGAGAGGCAGCGGGACCCTGGTAGGAGCTTATGGCGGAGGTTTCCTCGGAGACCAACAGCTTGGTAGGATTGGGTATCTCGTCGGAAGCCATCTGGGCAGTTGGGTCGGAGGACGAATAGGGTTAATGGTATACGATGTCGTTAATGGTGTACATTTCCTGCTTCAGTTTGTGCAGCCTGGTGATGCAGAAATTTCTGAAACTCCTGCTCAAAGTTCTGATGATGATTACATGGAATCAGTACCATCCGACGAGTTGTGAGAATTGTGGCCAATACTATACACCAGAATTCACATTGCGATAGCGCGAGTAGTCGAACTCATTGTTGTACTGAACTTTCTACTGGGACCTTACATATGTATACGCATATTCGACTTTGTGAATAGGATAGTCGATGACATTTTCCCGATACAGATGATCCATTCGTGATATCGAATTTGTTTAGTGCTTGAGAGCATTACACAAAACTGAGAACATTGTGCTTCGAGTTCGATATCAATCTTTATATAATGAGGAGACCTTGCACGCTTCGGCTAGCTTCACTACGGGATGAACTATACCGGAAGTGATGCCTGGAATCAAACCTTCTCAACATTGTTGATACTTGGGATGAAATATGTATGGTATGGAGTTGGAACTATAATAACAACCCGCGTAATTTCGTAATTTCGTCAATGGACAAAATCCAGGGGACGAAATGTAATAAGTCCAACCCAAGTCACATTATTTTGATGAGGTATCTAATGAAAACGAATCAATGATAATCTTCTTAAATTACAAATGGTGCGACGACTCGACCATGTGATTAAAGCCACGTATTTATTTATCCTGATTATTGATGCTTTTGATGTGAATGGGATGTTGTCATTTTACTTCCAATCACAGACCAACACGAATAATTGATGTCTCTATGATGATTATAGGTTTTGATTCTTTATGCATCAAAATTTCTAATCAGTAGATACGAAAGTGTTTCTTCTTTGAAATATATTGACCTTTTTTTTATGGAAACATACATTGAACTTTTTGGGTAAAGAACATATATTGAACTCTAAAATCATGAGAAGCAGAAATTAAACGACCATGACGGAATCACCCGTGATGTTGTGATTTCATAAAATCAATGAACATCTTAAATACAACATGGAATAGTATCGAAACAAAGAAACGTTGCCAGCAAAGGACTTGGACTGTTATGGGATGAGCAAATGATGTCAACACCTTGAGTTTCATAGTCCCAATTGCATTATACTCCACTTTGGATCCAGCAAATACCCCACAAATATGCAGGTTCACGCACGAGAAGGGCCATTGAATCATATGGTACACATTTCACTGTGCTGCAATGCTCCAACCGTTCTAAAGATCCACTTATAAGACGACACGACACGATCACATATTGGAATGTACCATACCAGATCAAAAATGTATGGATCGACACGCTCGTGGTGATAAGTGAACAAAGATTGAATTGAACGTCAAGACATCACAGAAGTGTCAACACGAGCTGGTATTGACGTCGTCATATGAGCATCGATGACGCAGGAAAAGAAAAGAGTGAACATATATGTCCGAATAAATATTCATTACTATTAATGCAACGAGATCGCCTATCGACTCCATAACAACTCACAAGGAGTGCCATACTCATCCCTTTTATGCTTTGGTCCATCCACATATCCGTTCATTCAAATGGACGATATACACTGAAAACTGAAAGAAAGCAAACTAAAGGGCAAAACATATCAAAAAACCACCAAAGCATGAAGCGGGCGGCCGAGCCTGCTGATCGAATGCCTGCAAATGATTCAAGTTGCTCTTCGAAGGCGCTGCATCAAATAATCAAAGAAACGTATCAAAATTCAGGACAGAAATCGAAAGATAAAGTACTTTTCCTCCAAAAACTATTGTTTCAGTATAACTGTATAAGTTTGCATTGCAAATAACTGGGAACAAGCTTCAATTTCTTCTTTTTCATCATATAGTCTACTTGAACACTTCTTTGTGTGACAATAACCTCAAGGTTTCACAAGCAAAAATGAAACCGAAAACACAAAAACAGGGTTCATGGGACCGCAAAAAGATCACAAGAAGCAAAAAAGTTCAAGAAATACGCATTAAATTGCTAACATAGCATGACAATATCAAATTCGAGAAATCTGCATTGAATTCATCACATCACATGACAATGACATCTTGAAATAATGACGGTTGATTACAATACAATAAACATAAAATCAAGTCAACATACATCAAATAGAAACCTTGATTGAAAGAATGATATACAAAAACATACATCTTGCCTTAAATAATTCAATCAATTAATCCCTTTTAAAGGCCCCGCAAACGCAAATAAATAACACACTGCCTCCCCCTAACTCATTCCCTAGACTCCTAGCACATTCAAAACTTCTTAGTGTTGACATGGTTTGCCAAGAAGAGCCTTTGGTCGCACAAATCACACAACTCTACGAGAAGATCTCGAGGCTTGAGAGCCTCGAGCCCTCGAGCGATGTCAACACGCTGTTCACACAGCTCGTGAACACGTGCATGCCACCGAGCCCTATCGATATCACAAAGCTATGCAAGAACGTGCAGGAAATGAGGTCAAAGCTGATCAGACTATGTGGAGAAGCCGAAGGGCTCCTAGAGAGTCATTACTCCACTATCTTGGGTTCTTTTCGATCCCCGCTTCAACATCTCACAATATTCCCCTACTATAACAACTACATCAAGCTTAGCCATCTCGAGTTTAACATCCTCTCCAAACACTGCACTTGTGTTCCTAAATGGGTCGCCTTCATTGGTTCCGGCCCCCTCCCCCTCACCTCCATTGTCCTCGCCTCGAATCACCTCACTGGAACCTCATTCCACAACTATGACATCGACCCAGCAGCCAATTCATTGGCTGCTTCCTTGGTCTCCTCTGACCCTGATCTGTCACAACGAATGATGTTCTACACCAATGATGTGATGGACGTGAGGGACGAGTTGGGAGACTACGATGTGGTCTTCCTAGCAGCCCTTGTGGGAATGAGCAAGGAGGAGAAGGTTCGTGTGGTCGATCATTTGGAGAAGTACATGGCCCGTGATGCGCTACTAATGCTAAGGAGTGCTCATGGAGCACGAGCATTCCTCTATCCGGTCATTGACCCTAATGATCTTCATGGATTCGAGGTTCTATCGGTGTTCCATCCTACAGACGAGGTCATCAACTCCGTCGTGATCGCTAGGAGGACCGGTACAACAAACCGGAGACAAACCCATTGTTATCAGGATCTTGCTCCTATGGTGCATCCTAGTTGCAAGTGTTCTGATTTCAAGGCTGTCAATCCCATGAACCACGGGAACGCCATTGAGGAACTGACAATCAATGAAGATAAACAATAATGATCATTGAAACTCCTTCAGATCCAATCATGCCTCCGATTTTCGACTATCTTCAATGCTGAACTTGGAATCATGTCCTAATAAATGTTGTTTTAATCATTCTTGTTCATGCCTAAGTCCTAACATGCAACATGTACTATTATAACTACATGTTTCATCAAGAGGATCCTTATCAAAAAGAACAATTCCATCATCATGATGTTGCCACTGTCGCAGCGCATATTATTGCTTTGGAGGATTTTGTTGTCTGTTTATAAGTTAGCATGTGAAATGGATACATAAGTGTAAACTGCTGATGTTGTCCACAGATTTGGAAGTTAGTTAAACGTTCCAAATGGGTTTAGGTACCTTGGTAGTTTGGCTGTTACATCTTGCCTTACGCAGCTTTCTTTTCCAGTTCTTTTCCTGGGTTGAATTTCTATTCTTGTGAAATGAGAGCTGACTCAATAATAAACAATCTTTAACCAACCATGCGGTTTGGGTTTGGGATTCGGTCGTTATAAACAATCTTTAACCAATCATGTGGTTTGGGTTTGGGTTCGACGGTCGCTAAGCATATCACGAAACAGTATCTTTTTATTGAAACAAAGCTCGATTGCGTACATCTCACCTTTCCTATTCCCTATATCAGACGGGACAATTTGGGTTATAGTCTTCGTCTTAGCCTTATTTCTTTGCACATTCTGTTATCGCAGAATATGAGGGATGTTAGAGTATCTGATAACTACGTTCGATCCTGTGTCAATTAAAAAATGAAAGCATTAATTAAAGGATATGATCCTTGACTTTTACTGAAGCACTAGTTTGCCTATTGATAGATTGTCACTACAAGAAGGACAATAAGCATAGTGTTTTTTGTTGTTTTCCTCTTTTAAGCAGGGCATAATCATTGAATTAGAGAAGAGACTCATCTAAGGGAAATACTAATTGTGAGAGAGACATATCTTAGATAATACTATCCTCTCCTATTCACTAATCATTAATTTGAAAGGGACAAAAGGAGGAAGAAAAAGATAATACTCCATGTTGAATTTGGATTTCTCATATGTTTGTGGCTACAAAAAGCCGTGCTCTACCCAAATATGGCATAGATAGGGATAGCACAGGTCACTATGACAGTAATGGAAACTTAAATAAGTATATCCTAAAATAAAAAGGCTCATCATTATGTATTTGAACAATCTACACAAGAATTTTATCTCATTCTGTACAGTCTCAATACGGATAAAAGGTGAGGGTGCGGTGTTGGATAGTCCGAAGTCGAACAGTGGATACGTCAGGTCATCATAAAATTTTGAAGCAGAAAAGGGTCAAGGTGAAATTTAAGATTAGGAACAATTTACGCAAAGAGTGCATGCTAATCGACGAAAGTGGTCCTGGAAAATGCAGAAACATATAGCATGAGTAACTCATAAGATCTGAAGCAGCATTCCTAAAAATATAGAATGCCAGCAGATGATGCTAAAGCAGCATTCCAGTGAATGTCGCGCATTATCTGCAGACGAGGAAGCATATATAAGCGTTACTCAGGACAAACTAAGCTGATTCGAGTGGAATAGCTAGTTGAAGGCAGCTCGTTTCATTACCCCTATTTCAGGAATCCTGATTACTCCTTATTTTACGTTCTGTTAACTTTGGGTTTTCGGTTTATTTCCTTGTCCTTTTTCAGGAATACATACTATGAAGGAAAAAACAACATATAGCAAAGTCACTTCAGTGAAACTAGTGATATAAAACAGGATGATTTCAAGTTCATACCTGGGAGGCTCAGCATCCCTGATAAAGTTAGATAACATAGGATATCGGGAACACTCAGATGGTAAGTAGGATGTTGTGAGAAAAACACTACTTGTGGGACTGTTGTTAAGCACTTTTTCATCACGAGTTGCAGCTGGGTACATTCTTCCTGATACGATGGACACAAGAAGCGTTAGAAAATCAGGCTAACAAACTGGACAAGGAAAGATAGCTTGTCTTGAATCAGATTAGAGAAAACAATAACAAGAAATCAGTGTCTTGATTTGGTAGCTTGGAAGCAATGAGACAACCTGTCAGCACCACAGCCATTGACAACAAGAACATCAGCAGAGTATATGAAAGAAAACAAGATACTCGAATTATAACCTTAATCTTCGTCTCATGAGACGATTTCCGGGACTGACACCGCCAATCAGAAAATAACCTACAAAATAAGATGACATGAAATAAAAGCTAACAAAAGGAGTTTAAGATATCACTTATTCTTTAACATCTCCAGCTTAAACAAATTCTTCCAAAGCTAATGCAGCTCGATAAACCAAGTCGATATACAAGGAAACTGGCAAAAGCAACTATGTGCTTGGGAGACAACAACATTCCAATATAAAAATTACAATTACAACTACAGAAGAACAAATATACTATTATTACAGAGTTACTACACAACTATTAGTGGGATATTGATCAACACAGACACAACCACAAATTTTACAATTCACAGACACAAACTTTACCAAGCAGAAGCTGGCGTTCTTCACTTGGGATGCTTAGGTCCCAATGGAAAAGAGACTCGCTGTGGAGTAAGATGTGTCTGCTGATCATTTCTTGGTTCTTGAGACGAGTTGGGAGCAGCACCTTCCTCCGGCTCCTCCGTTTCTTCTAATGCCTGAGCTGACTGCTTCCTGGGTATCACTAATTGGTAGTTAGGACTGATTAATGTGTCTTCTTCGGGTGGCAGCGGGATGCCAGGGCCTCCTACTATTTTCGGCAGCGGGATTTTGTTTCTGCTTCTTGCCAATTCCAGCAGAACCTGATCCAATATTTCAAAGCAAATTAAACAACTTCTCCGAGATAAGTTGCATCCGAAAGAAAACATGAACTTCATATATGCAAGCAGTATGTCCTATACGTAGTATAGGAATTTGTCATCAACAGGATTAAGAGAATATAGAAGGAACAGAATGGTTGATTAGAACAGAATAAATTTCTGCACCCATGTCTTTCAAAAGAAAGAAGTTTCTGCACCCATGAATCCTAAGTGACCTTCAAGCCCGACTGAAACATAACCGTATGTGGAGCCAATGGTATACCAATATATGAGTGTAACAACTGATAAAAATCAGAACATACGACTATAACGAGTACTTGTGCTCAGCTTGTTCATAATGATTACTTCCACGTAAGCATTCCCTTGATTATAAGATGCAACCGCACATCTATACAAACAAATTTGCAGAATTAGTAGGCCTATTGCATGGTTTAAATCAGCTCATAGTATGTAAAACAATAGCCAAGACCAATTGCACCAATCCATCACCATCTGATAGAACCACAAAGCTTTTATCCTATCACGTCCTCGAATATAGTCTTGAACAAACCAAACCTTTATCGTATGGCACTTTCAGCTATAGAAACCACATTGTCTTCTAACGACGTAAAACAACAAACCAAGCTTTAATCCAATTATACCAACAGCTATATACTTAAAACAACCGCATTCTCTACCGATCCTGTAAAACAACCAACCAAGCCTTTTATTCAATTACGTGGTCAGCTACACGATTATTACAACAACATTCTTTTTATATCTTATCACATCCCCGTGAGATCATGATAGGACTTACTCCCACTGTCCCACAAAGAATGCAACACATTGACCAGAGGGGTTGTCAAGGCAAACTTTGACTAGCATCGCAGGATGATCAAACATTTGTTTTACGCAAATTTGTTGTGTAACATCAGTTATAATACAAACTTTCATACTACAATGGTTGCAGAACGATCATACACCGTTAGCTATGAAAACGAAGCTCTGATGCGTGTTGAAAATTAACTTTTTTAGAATGTTGCATTTTTTTTACGGACGACGAGGAGTATCATACTCCAAATTTTCCCTAAACCAAACCCTAAACCTCACCATCTCCGTCACCACATTACCTCGCGAGGCGGGGGCTGCGAGAAGCTGAAATTAACCTTCCCCTGGATCGCAAGCTTCACATCATCCGCATCGATCGCCGCCTTCCCGGCATGCTCGGCGTACACCTGGGCGTCGCTCAACACGTCGACGCCGTATCTGTACCACAGCTGGAGGAACTGGTGGACGACTCGCGGCTCGTAGTGCTCGATTCCCATGGATTTTAGTAGGGTTTTGATGACGCGGGCGTCTCGGGGGAGATCTTCCTCGTCGGCGTTGTTGGGGTCTGTCATTGATGTGGGGAGATGAGAGGCTAGGGTTTCGAAAATTGGGGATTTGTTTTGTTTGGGTGAGACGTTGAATGAAATTACCTACACATGTGACACTTTGAATGTCAAATAAAAATTAGATATATTTAAATTTATATGTGTTTTTATTTTTTTAATATTGATATATATGTAATATTTTGATTGAGAGTATTTTTCCATACGAATTCTAATTCATGTCATGAAATGATTAAACATAATCTTTCATATATTATCATGAAACTTAATTTGTGTTTTCAATCATACGCTAATGATGTAATTTTGCCGTATGGTTTGGACGATAAGTATGCTAAGGACATAATTTTGTTGAATCATTAGGACGATGAATGTCCATGGGATTGCATGTTTTAGATTGAAAAAATCAAAATATTATATGTACATTAGATTGAATGGAGTATAACTTAGAGATGAAATAATAATTTTTTATTGAAAATGCTGTGCTAGCTTAGTAATAAACATTTTTTCTTGTAACAATAGTCCATATGATTGAGAGTTTGATGCCACACTAAGCCGAAGGGAATCGAAGACAAAATTTTTCTTTTAACATTAGTCCATATGATTGAGGTTTGATGCCACACTAGGCCAAAGGGAATCGAAAATAAACATTCTTGAGCTAAACCAAAACCTGATGATCCAACTGATAAAACTTGATTTCCACTACACGGTTCACAAATCGAAGGACTTGCATTAACGATTTGTCATGCCTGTAAAATTTCCCGTTTTATGACACTCCATATCTTAATTAATCTAGCAGAGAGTCGATATTGTTCTCTTAGCAAACCAAGCAACATAGAGGCAAAAGATTGCATCAAATGAGGCCAAGAGAAACTAAATCAATAACACATTACTGGCCGTGTCGAAATACAAACTATGGACGCTAATGAATTTAATACAATAACATATCAACTGACAAAAATCCTCTATAACACTAATATTTCGTGATACACGTAAACTCCTGGTAATCATGGCAGATCTATCACTATATGAAGCTCGACAAGGCAGACAATTCTGAATCAAGAAGCTATCTATTTGACTGATAGAACCAACTTTATGATGGTGCATCAGAAATTGCAGTTGCGAGAGGACTGAGAGCTTGTTTTGGTTTCACGAGAACATCATCAATGAGTCCATAATCTTTGGCCTCCGCCGAACTCATGAAGAAGTCAAGTCCAGTATCGACGTCGATCTTCCTGATGGATTGACCGGTGAAGTATGCAAGATATCCACACAGATTCGCTCTATGATGCAGAATTTCATTCCTCTGAAAGGACATGGCAGCAGCAAAATGTCAGGTGCTTTACGACATCATGGATAATAGAAGAAAAGAGAATCGATACAAAAGAAGAATGATGGATCCACTTTTGGATTCCAAATAATAATTATGTAACCTTTCTTCTGGATCAACAACACCAAAAAGAATTCTTGTAGTCGTCATGGTATTTCTTACACACAGGGTAGATAAGCGGGTGAAATGGGGGAAAAAATTGTTACCTGAACTTCTTGTTCCATTAATGAACCCTGTACGTCGCCCATAGGTTGATGGATCATAATCCTCGAATTGGGTAAACTGTAGCGTTTCCCTGAGAAATTTGAGAAATGCAGCGCCAACAAAACACTCATATGAGTAACAGACCCATTAAAAAATAGATCCATTAAGAATGTTTAATTAGAAGCAGCTCATCCATCAAAATTACCTTTGGTTCCGGCACCAAGGAGGAAAGCAGCCATACTGTATTGCAAGAACACAATTAATTGTTGACCATACAGGCAATCCACAAATTTGAACAGTACCAATGAGATAAAGGCCATGCAAGCACATTACAAGATGGAAGAAAACTGCATATACAGACCGCAAAATGCATAGGCAATAGGCAATAGGCAATAGTCAATATATATGTCATGAACCAAATTTAATCACAAGATGCCAAGTACTCAACTTCCTTGAAAAATGATTAGCCAATAGCCAGTAAAAGAGGAAACATATTTTTCAGTAATATCCAATAGAATTTCTGACCTAGATCATTTTTAATACCCTATGGTTCGAGCCTTCGAGTAAGTATGCAATATTAATAAACAACAGAACCCTGTGGGTTGCAATATCACCTGGCAGCAAGTCCAATGCATACGGTAGAGACATTAGGCCGGATATGTCTCATGGTGTCATATATTGCCATTCCTGATATATCATATTAACAGTTCAATAAATTTCAAGATATGAACAATCCAAGCTCTGCATTCATTTCAAAGCATTGATCATTCAAAATGTAGTACCAGCCGTGACTGATCCTCCAGGAGAATTG
>JAOVYX010020731.1:0-16667 GCA_035668315.1 Drosera spatulata | reverse complement strand
GGGAAGGGGAGGAAGGTGGGGTTGCGGGCTGATATGGATGCCTTGCCTATTCAGGTATGTATGAGAGGGGTTAGGGTTGCTATTTTTGGAGTTGGTGGTACTGTTTGTTGTTGATCGGTGATATGACGATGTGTATCTGGGATTTGGTGATGGGTTTGTTAGGTTGGGTAACCTGATTACTATGCTGATCATGATATTATTCTATAATATCATATGATCATCACATAAAAGGATGAGAATGACTCGAGTGTTTAATTATTGATGACAGTTTTATTTGATATGACATTATTGGATGATGTTATGATTAATTTTATGGATTTATCTCGTCTTAGAAGTTCATACTAATAAGGAGTTAGAACACAGGTTATATGATATGAAAACCATTACGGGCTACATTGTATTGTAACTATGACTGAATGATGGTAATTGTTCATTTAATAAATATAAATATGTTTCAAACAAGGAAAAAACGTGAATTTGATGCAACAGTCAATGCTGGCTAAGATGTGTCGTGAAGGGATGTTTAATCCCATGATTTGGATAGGATTAAAAGAAAGAGACTTTATATGACGCTAGCGTCATAATAATATGCATGCATGTTGCATCAGATATTACAAGCTGCTTAAGGATTTGGAGATCATTGAATGAAACTAATTGATTGCATTAAACACGCAATTAAATCCCTTTCAAAAAAGAAAAGAAAAAAAAGAACACGCAATTAAATCATCACATAAAAGTTAAATGGAGGAAAGTAGAGGTAATCAAAGCTCAAATTTAAACTTCTTCTTTTTCTTTTTTTCTTTTTTGAAAGTGCGAATTTAAACTTTTTTAGTGATTCAAAGATTTGATTCACAAACAACAGGAGAGAATAGGTTAATGCATTGAATTGGTTACATAAAGTGCTACGTTAAGTCATATTGTTGCTTATATCATAGCGTATAGTTAGAGCATGTACAGTGGTACATGATATATTTGATAAAAACAATCTATATTTTGATAATGAACAGTATGATTTTACTATTATTTATCTATGTGACCCCAGTATATTCATGTTATATTATGACAATGTTATATTATGACAATGTCGTTGAATGTATGGCTATTAAAATGCCATATATGTTCCATTACATTTTTTTTTTTTTCTCTTCATGTTTGGATTTGCCCAAAACTTTGTGCTAAAAAATAGCAATGGCTATTTTTCATGCCAAATTTAGCACATAGTTTGACAAATGGAAATTTTGTCAAATTAAATGCATTGTCCATTGAAACAATCATTTATGGAACACTAGCTATATTTTAGCAAAATCAACCTATTTAGCAAGCCCATGGACTCGTTCTAAATTATTATATGCTATGTGACTTGTGATATAGCAAAAGAGTCTTTCTTAGATACATATTCATTCCAGGCAACTCAATTAAATATGATATTCAACATTCGTTTTAGTGGATGGTGAATGGTGCCATGTTAAAAATTTATATTTTCTTTGTCTCATAATATAACGAATAATTTGACCCAAAAAAAAAGAAAATAGAAGATGGTGAATGTATTGTAACACATGATGATTTATTTTTGATATTTTTATATGAAAAAAATATTAAATATAATATATTGATTATATTTTCAAATAATCCAAATATATAAATATGATTTATAATATAAGATAGAAAAAATACATACAACCAAAAATAAAATATAACAAAGGGGGAAAATACAATGCAGCCTAACCATTTTCCACATGAGGGGTTTTGTCCCACAAGAAAGAGCCAAAAGACAGCAGATCTCTTTTATATGCACGCATATGGTGCGGTCCACCTAATGCAATCCTTATCATACATACATTATGCTCGTTGTTATCCACTTGATTCCTTCGACAATACTTTATTTTCTTGATAAGAATCTTACCAACAAAGGTGGCACAGGATAGAGAATACATAAGGAACTTATATATTAAAAAAAACAAATCTAAATGATTTCATCAAATATAGCATATGGTTATGATATCTTTATAAAACAATATAATTTTAAAAGATGATGTATATAATATTATCCTTAATTTTATATAGAAAGATTGTTTGTTTATGTCCTTAAGAATTGAATCATTGATTTCACATTTATAAAAAAACGATTTATCATTTAGTTAAATTCTCGACTCATAAAGAAACTTATGCAATATAAACACTTTATTTATTACTATATTCATATTTTTCATGTTAAATGATGTGACATCCATCGTTTCAAATTTAGTAAAGAGTTATTTGATAATGGAACAAGACCTGAGAAAGTAAAATTGTTTTTTTTATCACAATTTTTAATCTTGTACTGAAACTGAAAATAAAAACAAAATATCATCAATTTTTTATTTTTATTTTATTCATTTGTAAATAGAAATGATTATCTAAAGGTACAAATCAAGAAACTTATTTCTTTATAAGTACAATCTAAGCTCTAAATACCCGTATAATTTTTTTTAAAAAATTAATACATAGATTATCAAATTTATCTTTTTATTTACAAACAAAAATAAATTAATACGATATTCATTTTCTTTCCTAATTTTCATCTCTTTCAACATCTTTGGATGCCTTCCTGATCGTCATTGATGTCGGACACATACTTCTAATTAACTTATCGTTCTTGTTGGCGTACAACAACAATGACACAGTCGTCCCGCAGGCTCTCGTCGACGTACTACAATAGCACCACCAAGGTGACGAAGCAGGCGTACAACAACCTTTCGTTCGTGTTGACGTACAACAACAACGGTGTCGTCACCCCGTATGTTCTCGTCGGAGTACAACAACAATAACGACCCCGTCGCCCCGTATGCTCTCAATCAAATCTCTCGACATCAGAATTCTCATACGTCCGACGCTATCTTCGGCCATATAGAACAATAACTCCATTGATCCTCTTGACATGAAAAATATAGCGATCCTGAGAATACGAGGAATGCGAATCGGTCAGGGTTTTTTTTGAGGATCTAACGAGCGAGGCGCTGGCGTTCGTCGACGTCGCGCTTTGCTCCGTCAACACCATTGTTCCCCTCGCCACCACCGCGTATAGTATCGCCATCGATGGAGGAGATTGAATCTCCAACGTCGGTGGGAGACTCCGGTGATGGCGGAGTCGACGGCGAGGGAAAGGGGCTGGCGTTCATCGACTTTGCGCTGTGCTCCGTGAGATCGTCGGTTAGGGAAAGGGAAATGGAATGATTGTGTAATTGGCGGCAGAGTAGACGTGGTTGTGGGAAGGATTTTGAGATTTTTTTATTTTTTTTTTTAAAATATTGAGATGTGTTATTTATTTGCGTGAGATATTATTTTGGAAAAAGAGTGTTCTTATTTTTCAAAAATGCATTTAGGGAATTAAAATATTTAATTGTATGGGAAATAAATCGAAAAATTTGTACTTACTCTCTAAATTCGTGATGGACTGATGGTGAGACAAAAATAAACACTGGAATCGTCATTAAATAGAGCCTCACCATTGGCACTGGCAATTCACTCACATATTTTTACAACTAACCCATAACTTACACATATTCATATTTTGATATTTTTATATAAAAAATTATTAAATATAAAAAAAATATAATTTGAATAGAACATCTTAAGGAATGGGATGAAAGGAGTATCATCATAGATTTTATATTTAATAACTACCTTCGTCCTAAAAAAATTATAAGTAATTCATTTGACACGATAATCTACGTGTATGTTATTTTTTATTATAAAAATCATATTATTCTTTGAGTGAGTGAGAGGAATGAAAAAAAAAATTAATGTGATACAAAATCAAAAATATGAATATTTTGATATTTTTATAAAAATTTCAAAATAAAACAATATTATAATTTAATTAAAATATCTTAATTTAATAAATATTTTACCTTCATTTTCGAAGCTCAACTCAAAAGGACAATTAGCAATTCCCACAGTATTGACTCTCATTTACGAAGCCGCAAGGACCGGAACCATGGCTACATTGCAATGCCTAATCGAATCCGCCCTGTTAGGGTTTCTAAAATCATTGCCATGGCTCGAGCGAAATGGAATCGGCTCGAGGAATTCCACATAGAACAAGCAATCGATTCAGGTCAGGCAAAATCAACCTGCCAATCTTCATCTATTCGCCCAAATAGATTTTACGGTTCCCTATTCAATTCTAAATGTTTTCTCTTTTTTTTTCCCTCCATTTGTGTGGTTTTCTAGGGTTTATGTCACTAACATCATAGTATCGATGTAGCGATTATTTCTGGGACGGAGAGTATATTTCGGAAAATTATCTGTGCTGCAACCAACAGCCAACCGCTGTAGTGCAGAATTTTGCTCCCTCGTGTACGGTAATTCGCTCTTAGTGTATGGTAATTTTCAGTGGCCAAAAAATATTGTTCACGATTACCAAATTACAGGATTTACTTAACCCCGTGTGTAGTGGCGGCTTGTAATTGACACAACAACAAGAACTATTACTTAGGTGTTCTGTCACATTCAAGGTCTAGGGAGGACGGCATATAAGTAGTCTTATCCCTGTTGTGAATAATAGAAAGTCTTGGCAAATAATACCAGTTGTATTATTGTGCATATGTGGTTATGAGGATTGATGCTAGTGTTTGTATATATGTGGTTATGTGGATTGATTATAGCTAAGAGATCTCACAATAGTGAATTGGAATTCATTTGGTTGTTAATTTATCTGGTTTTGTTGAAAGCCATTTCCTTGCTAGTCTGACTGGCTGAATTGTTCAGCCATTGTCTGGGGGGTAGGTTTATATTCTGATTGTTATGCTTGGTTGCTTTACACTTTTTTACATTTAACGTTGCTGGTTAGTCTATGCATCCATGCATGTTTTATTCTGTACCCATCTAAATGCTAACCGCTTCTGGTTCACACATTATCTTAATAGTGAAAAGATTGAAGGCAGCGTTATCTGAATTATCCGTGATCATCTTCTTTGTACTTAAAATCAAGTTCTTTCATGGGTCTAGCAGCCTATTGAATAGATACAAAAGACGAGTTATAGTAACTCTTGACTCTTGTTGATTGGCCTTCTTCTATTTTGTTGCAGGAAGCAGTAGAATGGGAACACAAAAGCAAGGTGGCTGGCAAGATGCATGCTTGCGGGCATGATGCACATGTCGCAATGGTTCTCGGTGCTGCAAAAATACTTAAATCTCGCGAACATCTTCTCAAGGTAATTGAGTTATATGTATATGGATTGACTATTCAGAAGCTTTTGTGGATTAGTCATTTACCCTTTAATATCTTTGCTATCATACTCTTTCTGTTCCTATCTGGTCCGGTGTGTTCATTTAAGGGGATCATCTTTTAATTAAGGCAACTATATAGTATGTAATATCTACAACATCTTCAGGTATGGAGGATGAAAAACTACAGTATTGATTCGTCGAATCACATACATAGGAGGTGACGAGTTCATCAAGAATATAATTAGTGTAATTAGTTGCTGTGCAGTATGTTCTGAACCTCATGTTTGATGAATCTTAGAATAGAAAGATAATTTGTCCTCCTAGGCTTCTCAAAATCCAGGAGAGTGCTTAGTGTTTAGAATATGCGACATAAAGATTACATGGAACAATTCAGGAACCCAAGTACTTGGTCCGAGAAAGTGTATGCCTTGAACTGAAAGCTTTTTTTTTTTTTTTTTAGTGACCGTTGATACATAAATGTGATCCTACCTTGGTCCCCGGATCCCAACATTTAGACCAAGCAGTGACAACTGTGACCATGCTGAACTTATGTATGGTAGTGACTAATTGACCACTCCATCAGCATCCTAGATAACTATAGGAGCATTCAATGAAAAGCGTACGGCTAATTACTTCAACAACGACATAGCATGCATGTGCATAAGTTAAACAAAGGAATTCTACGAATCTTTTTCCCATGAACTTGACGTGAATTGATTGTAGAAAATGACTTCTAGTTGTTTGGGGTACTGCTGGATGCTTGTAGAAGTTGGGACTTGGGAGCTCGCACAAGTTAAGAAAAAGAGAGGTCTGCACAATTACAGTTTGAAGGTTTAGGGTGAAGTAATTACTTTGAATCATATGGCTCGTTGTCCTCTTTAAGATATTTAGCTTGGTTTCAGATAGAAACCGAGCATAACAGATTAAGTCCACTGTTGATTTTTCAATGCAATTTTAAACCTTTTTCTTGTGTCATCAAACACATGGTTTCCTATCTTGTATTCATCAAAGTTGGATTGGAGTTTGATGGGTGATTGGTCATTAATACAAGTTTGGACCATGAAACATTGTCATGTCTTTGAGAGACGAAACAGCTCCATGTCCGCGCTCCCCACCTTCCGTGCATATTCATAGATCTCTTGGATAATACTTTGGTCTCTTCTATCATTATCATTATTTAGTCAACACTGGTGGTAAGAAGTGTTAATAACTTTTAGTTGCCATCATCATCTATGCTTCTTTTTGGGAAGATGTTGATCTTACATTGCAATTTAAGCGACACGTGAGAGCTGCATATGTTAAACCCTTTTAGATAGATACTACGTGGCCCATCTATGCCACAATATCTTGACGATGTTTCGTGTGGATATGTGATAACTGCGAACTGCCAATGAAGGTTACACTTGTGAATTAAAGTGATTAAGCCATGGGAAAACCTGTGAGCACATGTCTCACAGTGCATACAATGTTCTAATATCTTACTTTGATGTTCTAATATCCGACTCATTAACCTGCACAGAACTGCACGGTTACAATGTTCTAATATCCCGAAGTTTAATGACGCTTTAAGCCTGATACTGTGACCCAGTTGTTCAAAGGCTTTCACCTACTGATTTGCTATGTAGATGATTAAAGTTTGCTACAATTGGTATTGTTGCCTATGCCGTTTTGGTATATCTCTCTGAGGTACAGATAATACATGGTAACCGTGCAGCTTCTGCTTGTTGCTTGAGAGTTGTATCGAACATAGTAGATCCTATTGTGGGATTTTACAATATAGTGAAACTTTTGGGGTGAGAATACTGATTGGTTTTTCACAGGTAAAGGGTTTGATTCCTGTTTAAGTTTTCGCACTACTCGGTACTCTTTCGGCATGGTTACTAATCTGGGGAAAGAGCCAAAAATGAGTGCTTGGTTTTTTGGGTAGTTGTGGCCTTGTTCAACAGTGTAGTTGGAATTGGATATAATGGTACTACGAGCCATAGTTCTCATCGGCAATCTTTTGTATCGTAGGTGGTCCGTGTGTATCCTGGACCATGCTGTCTGCTTGGATTTTGTTAACCATAGGTTTATTGTGAATTTGTGATATAGTATAGCATAGCGATCAATCATTAAGTTGCTTGGTCCCTTGTGCTTTTGCTTTTCCTTTTCCGAATGAGAGTGAAGGTAACATTATATACGAAGTAGTTTAGGCTTAGGCATAATAGAACTTGATCTTAGTTTAATTCTTGTATTTTTTATTTTATTTTTAGTATGTTGGATCACAATCAAAGTATCTTATTCGATAATGTGCTTCCACACTGGGATGTCCAGACATAGAATCTACTCGTGTAGAGCAAGTGCTTGCGCGAATAACTTGACACCGTTAAGTTGGTGTTCCAAAGACCGAGTTTGGCAATCAGTTCCCAAATGGAGCTTATTTTTGTTTCGTGTTTGAATGTATATATGAAACCACTTGGTTGCGTCGAGATTGTGGTGAGTCGTTACATCTGTAGGTTTATGTGGTAAATAAAGATAGCCGAAAAGCTAGTGTAATGTTGATTAGTCAAACTTCATCATGTCACATATTAACAGTCTTCTTGTTGCTGTAAACTTGCTTACTGCTGTAGCTGTTCATAGAGAATGGATGTTAGACTGACGTGACTTTGTTACATTTTCTGAATGTGTTTCGTTGTCACAATGATGTGGTATGAGGTGTGAGCTTGCTTGAGTTAGATAGTATTCCATTCGGTATTACCCACATTTTGGTTTTGATCGAATTCGGTATTCAGTTTCTTCTTGTTCCTTTTCTAGATCTTGCTAAACTTTAACTCGTATATTATTGTGATGACAGGGAACAGTTGTCCTCATCTTCCAGCCTGCAGAGGAGAAAGGGAACGGTGCGAAACACATGATCGAAGCTGGTGTTCTAGAAGATGTCGAGGCCATATTTGGCGCCCACGTCTGGCACCAATTTCCAACGGGGGTGGTTGGTTCAAGACCAGGCGCTATGCTTGCTGGCTGTGGATTTTTCCGGGCAGTAATCAGTGGGAAAGAGGAGGGCCGCTGCATCGACCCCGTATTAGCAGCCTCTTCTGTGGTTATCAGCTTACAGGGCATTGTGTCTCGCGAAGCGAATCCACTGGACTCCAAGGTATGTGTTCAAACTCATCCTTCAGATGTGGCCTTTGTATGCGATACTGAAAAGTAGCGCATTCATAAGGTAAGAGACTTGCATTGTGTATCCTAGTTCCGGGCACTAACTCCATGTACAATGTAATGCTGTGCTAGGTAGTATCTGTGACTTCATTTCAAGGAAGCGATAAAGTCGACCATGCGCCTGATGCTGTTGTTCTTTCTGGTACTTTCAGGGCTTTCTCGAATATCCATGAACTTCTACAAAGAATCAAGCAGGTTTGTAACACTTCTTGTTCTGGTGAAAACTCAACCTTGTCATAGACTTGTAGCCAAAGCAAGTTATCCTAGGTTCTCTCGCTGGTGCGAGTGCCTAGGCACACTTGCTCCAATTCTACTTTGGTCTCGCTAAAAAATTTCATGCTACTTCAATAAAAGATAATTGAATATCAATATCTTGTTCATATTTCAAACTTCTTATCTGCGAACAGTACATATAAGTTACGCAGGATGCTGAAATATATTCTGTTGTGTCTATGAGCAGGTAATCACAGAGCAAGCGAAGGTCTTCAGATGCGGTGCAACAGTTGACTTCTTCGAGAAGGAGAGCACAATCTACCCTCCTACAGTGAACGACGTACAAATGCACGAACATGTAAAGAAGGTCGCGACAGATTTACTTGGACCTGCGAATTTTCAAGTGCCCGAGCTGGTGATGGGCTCGGAAGACTTCTCCTTCTATTCGGAGCTGATACCTGCGTCCTTCTACTTCATTGGAGTCAGGAACGAGGCCTTGGGTGCCGTCCACCCTGGCCATTCGCCACATTTTATGATCGACGAAGATGCATTGCCCATTGGCGCTGCGTTGCATGCTGCTGTTGTGGAAAGGTATCTCAATGAACATTGATCGAGTAGGTTGAGGTGAGATTAGTGAGGGGAATCGATAGTTCGGTAGAGTAACTGTAAATATTTGGCGCGATTAGTTCAAAATTTGTCGATGTTACCTTCGATCATCTGATGCTGGCTGTCATTTTTTGATATGTTAATAACTATTGATCAGTTTAGTTCAATCTTGTTCATTGCATCAGAATTCTAACAAGATCTCAATTACTCAGTTATCAGTGGGCGTGGAGTTTCTCCTAGGGAACTTGAGCGACGAGGCAACACATATGGCACCCGGACCCTAAGTATCAGCCGGTTTGATGTCTCATTCGGATCTGATTAGTGATAACTATGGCGCAGCATAAATAGATGCACCTTAAACTTTTGTAAAGGCAATGGTGATAACACTGTTAATTCTTGGGAAATGCCCGAGGAAGTATATCATTAATTTTCATAAATTTTCACAAGAATACCCACCCTCATCCTACTTAAGTAGTACGTTTATAAAATAAAATTATATATCTATAAAAAGTTAAACATCTCTAAAAAAGTTACTACTTTCGTTGAAATTCGGCTGGAACAACTAGTACGTCCGTTAGAATCGAACCGAAACAAATAATACGTCAGGTCGGAATTAGTACATCCGTTGGAATCCGGCCGGAACAAATAATACGTCCGACCAGAGCAAGTAGTACATCCACCCAGAACACGTCTGTCGGAATCCATCCAGAGTAACTAATACGTCCGTCGAAATCCGACCGAAACTACAAAACATCATCAAAATCATAAAATCAAACCCAAAAACAAAACAAAACAAAACAAAAACACAAATCATCCAACAAGGAGCACATATCCAAGGTCTTCCTGCTTGGGACGCTTTAGCTCCACCCTTCTTAAACCGTAAACAACACTCAACTTTCAGCCAACCGCATCCAAGCATTGGAGGAACCAAAATATTTTAAGCAATTACAAATCACTCGAACAAAAAGAAGAAAGACCATATCACGAACTAAAAGCGACCATCATCATCAGCATTCCTCTTGAACTAATCACGTCAGACTCAACTGAGAACTAACAACCAACATAATCGCATACATCTCCTACTACACTTCAATAAACCAACTCACATACCTCGACCCCATACTTGATGGCAACACCAACAAGCGTATCGAATCTGGTGACAGTATGCTCGATGAACTGAGCCGGAGACGACGAGGACGCCGACGCCGTGGGCGAACTCGGAACCGCGTACACCTCACAAGGCGTTCCGAGACTATAATTACTGTTCGCACCATCACTCTCCCAATCCATGTCGATCCTCACACAATCATCTCCGTAACTCCCATCCCTCCTCTCACTCCCCATCTCTCCTCGTCTCCACAAATCCCCCAAATTCACACACTCACAGCAATGAGAAACCTCAGATCAACATCATTCTCGCCCGATCCCTTATCAGAAACCCTCGGAATCGGACACGGATCAATTTATTCACAGATTCCTCACGATCATCGCGACCAAAACTGATCGGAACAACAGATGAATCACGGCGTGTTCCTCGAATGAGATCAATGAGATCGACGATAGAGATGAGATATGAGATCGGAAATAAGTCGGCGGCTCATGATTTGTTGCTGTTGGGTTTGCGACCAGTGTGTGTGTTTGGCGGTGTGCCGGGGTGGGGGCTGGGTAGGGGTGAAGGTACGAATTCAGTTGATCGGATGATATTTTTTAGAAAATAAATATCTAAAATGATATTTATGATATTTTATAATGGTATCTGAAGCTCTCTATTCTCTCCATTGAGAAATGAATCGTTTATTATTGAGTTAATTTTTTTTATAATTGACACATCTATATTTTTAAATTTATGTATCAATTATAAATATATAAAATCAAAGCATCTATATCTGGACAAATAACTGTTTGTACCGAAAACAGTGAAGAGATCGTACAATCACGAATTGTCGATATGCTTAATGATGATAATGAGATCGTCTGTCAATGGTCAAAACAGAAGTAGGATAATGGAGTTAAATTTTGTATTGAAAGAATGTGTATGTGAATGCTTGAATAGGGATTGTTCTTTTACTCCTTCCTATTTATAGGCTTTATATTATGCTACTAAGATAATCTATCTTTTAGAAAATTATCTTTAGTATTCTATCTTTTCAATGAAGGCCGATATCTTTACTTTTGTATTCATCAGTATGTCTCCAAGCTTCTGGCCGAGTTAATATAAGTCGGCCATGAAGGTTACGTGTCTTTTAGGAAAATCTGCCCCTTATATTTTCCCGAGTTAGTAGTTTTTTTTTTTTTTTTTTTTTTTTTTTTGTCTGTCATGTTGTGTGTTCGTCAAATCCTTTGATTCCTTTTTCGCCTCGAAATCATGCGCCCTGAAATGATTAGTCATGATGCTTCCCCTTCCATCATTAATGTCTCCTTGATTGGACGTTTGATGTTTTTGTTTTGCTCCTGCTTGCTGACGTGGCTCATTTGCGTCCTTTGGATGTGTTTTCATCGTGTGGTGGAAACCTGCTAGGGTTTTGAAATCCTTTGCCGCCTCCTTTATATATATATGTGTGAGTCATTTTTTCATTTCTTCCTCGTTTTCCTTCGTCTTCGTTTCTGGGAATTTATCACCTCTTCTAATTGTTCGAGTTCAGTTCCGAGATCGTTCCTTTTGCTCTTCACTGCTTTCCTTGGTTCAAGTTTTCTTTTTAATACTTCGTCTTCGACCTTTCGTTTTATTATTTTGGTATGTCGTCTGGAAATTCAACCCCTCTCGAGGCTTCCGCATCTGAACCCTTAGATTCTCAAGTTCCTTTAGATGACGATGCTTTGTTAGAGGTCGAACCCTTGGAAACAATTCGGCCCTTTCCTCAAAACGTGTTAAGTAGTTTTTTCGATGTTACTGATGAGGACTTAGATACCATTAGATCCACTTTTGGGTTGTATCAGTTTTACGATTTAGAACTTCCTGGCCCTTTTCCCATCTGCCATGAATTTCCTCTTCACCGACTTCCTACTTATACAAATATGTTGGAGGTCGGTCTTCCATTTCCTATTCACGCCTTTCTTTCTTCTCTTTTTATCCGACTTAATATGACACCTTCCATGCTCATTCGAAATTCAATCCGACTTGCAATCGGATTCTTCATGTATGTCAAGAAAGTCGGTATCCTTGGATCCGAGGTTTCTGTTAACCTCTTTCTCAAATGGTACAAGGTTGGACGAAACGAAGGTTGGTATTATTTTTCACCCCGTCCTGATCTTAGGTTTATCGCGAATATCCCCGACACTCTCAAGGGATTCAAGACTTCTTTCTTTCTAGTCAACTCTACTTTTGGTTGGATTATTCCAACTCGGTGGTCTTCCAACGTTAACATTTAGTCGGCCTTGAAGATTCGTTTGGATAATACCAAGAAAGAAAACTTGAAAAAGTTGAAAGATCATTTGAGTGAAAACGGTCCTTCCGAGTTCTTTTCTCTGGTGACAAGGGATAGCTTGTTGGATCATCAATTTAGTAAGTATTGTTTCTGTTGTTTTTATCCGATTTTCGATTTTTTTAACTTGACATTTCTGTCTTCCTTCACAGTTTCTCATACACCACCGAATACGGCTCCTCGGTTGGATCAACTTTCTTGCCGTCTGGCTAAGAAGAAGGGTAAATCGACACCGTCTACTGCTGAGTCGGCTTCGTCCTCTTAAGCTCCTGCTAAGGGGACTATGCCGGCTAGCGAACCTGTCACTGCTCCGAGCCCTAAACCAACAACTATCAATGTGGAAGAGTTAGAAACTCAGAGATCTGAAAAGAGGCTTCGTACCACTTCGCCAATCAGGGCTTCTCCTCTCCTTTCTGCTGCAGCGCCTTCTGAAGGAGTTGTCTTTAGACCAGTTTGTTCTGAAGTGGAAGGTGGAATAATTCGTGAGGAGGACGGATTATCCTATTTTAAGCCGACTTGGAAGATAAATAGTCGAGGTTCTACTAGTTCTTCTGGATTGAAGAGTGGAGTTATTTTAGAGTCTAACTCTTCTTCCTTCTGATCGGGATGTTCTGACCTACCCTTCTCTGAACGTAGATAATACAATGGACAATGCTTGTCTCGTCATGCATCAGCCTTAAGCCATTTCATGGGTTTAGTAGTATTTCAAATCATCCGCATTTGCATGGAACATAATGTTATGAGTTTTAGATTGTCAAACATGTTCTACAGTTTTGGATCATGTTCTGCTGTCCTGTGAAAAAGATACCCTGCTCTCCATTGTTCATTGTATTGGGTAATCTGCACTATACACCTTGCTTTGTCCTGACTGTCTTTCAAATGATAGCAGTCCGATGGTAGATGTTTTTCTTTTTCCTTGTATTTGATACTCACCGTATCATCTGTGGGTGTTTGGTGTTTGAGTAGAAACTTGTGGATGCTCTACTCAGGAGGCAACTCTTAAATCTTCTCCCTATGTACTTAATTGGACATATACATTTGTGGCATGCGACTAAATTAGGGGTTTTCACCCTTATAATGAATGATTGTTATTATCTGAAGTTATTGGATCAAAGGAGGGATGCTTCGCTGAATAGAAACTTAATGTAACTCTGTGTTTCTTGTTTGTTCACCTTTATCCTGATTTCTATGTTTGCTTAAAAGATTCAATATTTTATTTCAGGAAGATCTGTACTATCCACATCCATTAATTCAGGACGCCCTTTGGGGATTTCTTCATAAAGTTGTTGAACCAGTTCTGATGCAGTGGCCAGCAAAGTATTTGAGGGAGAAAGCTCTTTCCATGGTGATGGATCACATACACTATGAAGATGAGAATACTAGATATATCTGCATAGGACCCGTGAACAAGGTATAAGAACAAGCCCATTTTCTCCGTCCCCACATATCCTTGGGATCAAATATGTTTAGAAGAAGCAACTAGGAAATTGGATCATGAGCTAGCCTTAAGAGGAATAGATATGATCATGAGCTATCCTTGGGAAGGAGTGATATTTTTATTTTTTTTGTATACATTGGCAGAGAGATATATATTCCACTTAATTGATTTGTCCTTGTATGATATGAAAGTGTCTGTCGAATCACGGAATCAGTGAAGTACTATGGCTGCTGGCACAATAGGGTGCAATCAGTGAAGTACTATGCTTGCCATATTTGCCAAGAGCCAACTGGTTTTTTCCCTCCTTTTTCCCCTTGAAAAATTGTTGCGAGGGAGACTGTTACACCGGTGACAAGGGCATTTTTTTCAGCTATAAGTCTCTTTTAACCCTTAAGAAGGGAACAGACCCTGTTGCCAATTATTTGCTTCAGGGAGATCTGTGCAGACTAAGTCTAGATGTGCTTCAGGGAACAACCCTTAACATATATTATGGACGCTGCCATGATCTTGCTGTTTTGATTTTGACTTTCATAAAGTCCGGACGAAGGTCTAATACTTGCTATTCAACGTGGAATTAGTCTACCATTATATGCTTGTTGTGCATTCCTGGTTAGATGTGATCGTTCATATGACTTCCATTTCCAAGTAGAATTTGGAGATGTTTTCCCTGTGTGAAATGTTGTGCCTAAGTTCTCATTTTCTTCCGTCAAGTACTTGGATGATACCTCGAGAATCTTATGCTAGAATTATGGAAGTATTCGAGATGCCTTGTGTTCACTGTAAACAGATGCAATAGTATAAACCAATGGGCAAATTTTCTTTGCAGTTCTACTATATGTTATGTATTGTGGTAACTTCTGCATGGCATTGCTCTCACTCTCTTGTCATCCTCTATTTTCCTTAGTGTTACCTTAGATTGATTACCCTAGAATTATGCAATATGCAGGTCTTAAATATGCTTTGTTGTTTGGTAGAAGATCCAAATTCAGAGGCTTTCAAGTTGCACCTTACAAGGATTAATGATTTCCTTTGGATTGCCGAAGATGGCATGAAAATGCAGGCATGAACTCGTCCTTCTTGATTTCTTTTGAACCTGGTGCTAGTTTGAAGATCCTGCTAATTGATATGTTAGCACGTGTAAACGGCACCATGATAGTTTCTTCTGTACTTGTTGCCTTTTTATCTTGTGTTATATGTTGATAATGCAGGGGTATAATGGAAGCCAATTTTGGGACACTGCCTTTACCATTCAAGCAATTATTGCAACAGAACTTTCGAAGGAATATGACCCAACTCTTAACAGAGCACATATGTTTGTGAAGAACTCACAGGTATTGCTTTACATATCAGTTACCATATTATATTCCACATTGTGTCTTTTGTGGTCTTGGGCGTCTTAATCAACCGAGTATGTTTTTTTTTTTTTCTTCTTCTTCTTCTTTTCTTTGTTTAATGGCCATGGGTTTGAAGGTCCTAGAAGATTGCCCAGGCGATCTTGCCTCCTGGTATCGCCACATATCAAAAGGTGCATGGCCTTTCTCAACTGCTGATCACGGATGGCCTATCTCAGATTGTACCTGAGAAGGGTTAAAAGTAAAGTTAATGCAATGTTCTAGAACACTCTCTGCATTAATGCTCCAAAGGTTCTAATATAATCATGCTTCATCAGGTTGCGGTTTTGTTATCAAAGCTCCCATCAGACCTTGTTGGTGAGCCAATGGAAGCCCGAAGGTTGTATGATGCTGTCAATGTGATTCATTCCTTCCAGGTAATTTTATTTGTATGCACTAACATTTTATAGTTTCAATGCTTCACGGCTTGCTTTGATTATGGATTACAACATTTATTAATTTTATAATGTAAGAGGAGAGTCATGGTTGTCTGTTAATGACACCTCACACCAACTTAAATACTTAAATTCTTGTTGTCAATCCAAGCGTAGTACTGTTAATAGTCAGCCCAGTACTGTGAATAACTTAACAGAAGCATTACGATATTTGCAATGAGCACATCGTTTTTGCTATAATCCAAGTTTGATGCTTTTGGTTTTCTGCATTGCCTTTGCGAAATTCAATTACGACATCATATTTAACTTTGTATCAGAATACTGATGGAGGCTTTGCGACATATGAACTCACTCGGTCATACAGCTGGTTGGAGGTAATTCTCATAGATCTATTCAATGATATTCCTCTCCTTGAGCATTATCACTCTTTTTACGATCGGTGCCCTCCCACCACCTGCTTCCGAGAGAGAGAAGGGGGGTGGGGGTGGGGGGTGGTTATTTCCGCTTGACCAGTCCTAGCCCACAGGTCCCTGAGATGAAGGGCTTGGAGGTGTATTTTAAATCCCTATTCATGTGTCACCCTGTTTTCGATTAGTCAATGATCACCAAAACATGTAGATCCCATGATTAACTATCCATGGGTGAGTGCTGATAAGAGAGTGGCCATAGCATTCTCTGCAGTATTTTGAAGTTTCTTTTCGCTTTCCACTTTGATCTTTAATTTCAGTGTCCATTGGTTACCTGCGAGCCATTTGAAAGCCATATGCTTATCGGTCAATTTACATAATCCCCC
>JAOVYX010020730.1:0-16669 GCA_035668315.1 Drosera spatulata | reverse complement strand
ACGCAATTTAGACAATTTAAAGGGAATAAAAACAAACGTTTAGAATAACGAAATGATGTGTGATTTTATACACATCAGATTCGCAGTTGTACCAGACACATATCCAAGAAAAGAGATAATAGAGATGTCTGCTACAATTGTGGTATGACTGGTAACTTTGCAACAGACTGTTTTCAGAAGAAGAGGACATCTAAGCCTGTTGATAGCCAACCCAAGAAGGAGAAGGCAACAAAATCTGTTAACAACAAACAATCAAAAGGCCGAAGGCTGAAGGCAATATTGGCAGACAAGAGCTGGAGCGATACCGAATCTTTTGAATCTGATGAGGAAGCTCACCTTTGTCTAATGGCTAGACAATTTGATGTTGATGAGGTATTTGACTTCTCTAATCTTGATGTGTCTGAAGTTGAGATGAGAGAGATGATTAGAGAGCTGTCCAAAAAACTCATTGACTTTTCTAGAATGTATAGAGTGCTAGATAGAGAGTGTATGGCTGTGAAGAAGGAGAGAGATCTCCTGAAGTTTGATCTAAAGTCCAGAGACGAAGAGTCAAAGAATCAGAATGTACTAGAATTAGAAATAGACTCACTGAACTCTATGATCAGATAACAGAAATCCCAAATAGAGACCCTCATTAGGGAGAAGTCTGAACTGGAAGAAATTGTTAGAAAATGGAATAAGCCTGCTGTGTTTGATCAGATTTCACATAGAGGAGACTCTAGAGAAGGGATAGGGTGTGAGCATGTTCCTACCTCAGAGAAAATAGAATTAAAAAGGCCCACACCTATAGTTTTCATTAAGTTTGTTCAACCATTAGTTCCTGATGTGCCCATGCAACAGACTACTCATCAGACAAAGTCAGATAGGAACTCTGCTGAGAAGTCCTATAAGAAAACAGGTGAAGATGTAAGATCTAAGATCACATTACCTAATCCTAATAGATCTAGGACTGTTGCTCCCCCACGTGCTTTTCAAACTAACAAACCTGGTTTAGGATTTCATAGCAGAATGGAACAGACATCGGTTAAATGAACTGAGCCATATTGTATATATCATTCATAGTATAATAATTTGCAGAATGCCACAAACAAGAAATTCTATCTATGTTACAAATCAGGACATTCTGCAGATGTATGTTGGACCTATCCACCTTCAAAGAGAAACTGGATATGGGTCCCTAAGTCTTTGTTGACTAACCCCCTGGATCCAAAATAAATTGGGGACCAACTTGTGCGTATTTGTTGATATCTTGCAGAAGCATCATGAAGAAATTTGGTACTTAGATAGTGGATGCTCAAAGGCACATGAATGGAAACTTGTTACTCACTGACTTCAAAGCAAAAGATGGACCAAATGTTATTTTCGGTGATAGTGGGGCTGGTAAGACGAAAGGTTATGGGACTTTGGGAATAGGTATAATCACTATTTATAATGTTGCGTATGTAGATGGTTTAGATCACAACCTTCTATCCATCAGTCAGCTTTGTGACAAAGGACTAATAGTAACCTTTCAAGACAATATATGTATTGTTAAGGGTACTGCTAGTAACCAAACAAAGCTGGTTGGTAAAAGAAATGGAAATGTCTATATAGTAGACTTTCATCATCCCCTGACCAGAGATTCTTGTCTGTTGACAACAGATTATGCTGCTCAGAAATGGGTGTGGCATAGGAGATTGTCACACCAAAATTTCAAGAATATTAAATGTCTGTTGAGAAATAATTTAGTAAATGGCTTACCTAATATCTCTTTTGACAAGGATAGACTTTGTGATGCTTGTCATAAGGGTAAACAGACTAAGTTTACCCTAAAAGGTGTCAGGAATCAGATTACAACTAGACTTTTACAACTCCTATACATGGACCTCTGTGGCCCTATAGCCACTCTTAGTTTTCGACAAAGTAGATACATCCTAATGGTTATAGATGACTACTCTAGATATTCTTGGGTATTTTTGTTACACACAAAGGATGAGACCTATCGTGTCCTTATAGGATTCTTGAGGCAAGTTCAAAATGAAAAAGGCCTCAATGTCTTAGAAATTAGGAGTGACCATGGGACAGAGTTCAAACACATCAGGACGGAGGAATTTTGTGATGCCTATGGTATTCAACATGATTTCTCTGCTCCTCGAACTCCCCAGCAAAATGGAGTTGCTGAACGAAAGAATAGAACTCTGATACAAGCTACTAGGACTATGTTGGCTGATTCTTCAGTACCTAGGAGGTTTTGGGCTGAAACAGTGAATACTGCATGTTTTGTACAAAACAGATCACTCATTAACAAACGCTTTAACATGACTACTTATGAGTTATGGAAGGGCAGGATACCTTATGTTGGGTACTTTCACATTTTTTGGTCTAAATGTTTTATATATAACAATGACAAGTATCTCTTGCATAAATTTCAACCCGAATCTGTTGAGGGTATTTTTCTAGGATATTCTGTTCTAAGTAGAGCTTTCAAAGTTTACAATAAGTCAACTCTGAAAATTGAAGACTCTCTTCATATTTCCTTTGATGAAACTAACCCCTCTCCACCAAGAGAGGATTTTGTATTTGATAAGAAGTGTATACAGGAAAGAGATGAAAAGGTTCACAAATCTAATCAGACCCAAACGGATAGTCTGATGAACAACATACAACTTGAGTCTGTTGAAGAACAGACAACTCAGGAACACTCAACAGACATTTCAAGAGACGACATTCATCATACATCTGATATACCAGGGGATGATCAATCAGAACAGCCAGAATTTCAATAACTCTGCTTGGACAAGATGGCACAAACTACTTGACTAAATGGCATCCACTTGATCTGATAATAGGAGATGTCACCGTATCTGTCAGAATAAGATCTGCTACTACCAATAAATGTTTATTCACTTCATTCATATCTGAAATGGAGCCCAAGAACATCAAAGAAGCTCTAATGGATCCCAGCTGGATTGAGTCTATGTAAGAAAATTGAATCAATTCACCAGGCTAAAGGTCTGGGAACTGATTCCTATGCCCAAGGATCGTCAGATTATTGGCACTAAATGGGTGTTCAAGAATAAGATGGATGAAGATGGAGTCATTGTCAAGAATAAGGCCTGATTGGTTGTACAAGGGTATTCATAAGAAGAAGGGATAGATTGTGACGAGACCTTTGCACCAGTCGCCAGACTTGAAGCCATCGGGATATTCTTGGCATATGCTGCTTCTATAGGAATAAAGGTATATCAAATGGATGTCAAGAGTGCATTTCTCAACGAGAGACTTCAAGAAGAAGATTATGTCAAAGAACCACCTGGATTTGAAGATCCAGACAGACCTGACCATGTCTACAAGTTACACAAGGCTTTCTATGGATTAAAACAAGCACCAAGAGCATGGTATGACACGCTATTTACTTTTCTTTTGGATAAAGGCTTTAATAGAGATAAAGTGGATACTACTTTATTTTTAAGAAAGCATAATGAACATTTGCTCATTGTTCAGATTTATGTTGATGATACTATATTTGCATCTACTGATCAGAAACTCTGTATGAGGTTTTCAAAATTAAAGCAGTCATCCTTTGAAATGAGTATGATGGGGGAACTTAAGTTTTTCTTAGGTCTCTCAGTACAACAAGTAGGAAATAGAATTTTTATTTCACAACCTAAATATCTTAGAGACATACTTAGAAAGTATGGAATGGAAACTGCATCTGAGATGAGAACCCCTTTGAGCACCTCTGTTAAGATAGATAAAGATGAAGAAGGTAAATCGTTTGATGCTACTAAGTATAGAGGCATCATAGGATCTCTTCTCTATCTTTCTGCTAGTAGTCCAGATATTATGTTTTCAGTATGTTTATGTGCTAGATATCAATCAGATCCCAAGGAATCTCATTACATTGCTGTTAAGAGAGAACTCAGATATCTGAAGGGAACCCCGGATGTAGGTATCTGGTATCCTAATATTTAAATTAGAGAAATTCATAGGTACGCTAATGCAGACTATGCTGGATATAGGTTAGACAAAAAAAAAAAAAAATACGAGTGGAACTTGTCAATTCATGGGTAATAGTCTAGTATCATGGTCTAGTAAGAAACAGAACTCTGTTGCTACTCAACAGCTGCACCTGAATATATAGCTACTGGTAGTTGTGTAGCTCAGATTCTGTGGATGGGATCACAGTTATCAGATTATGATTTTAATCTGGCAGATTGCCCTATTTATTGTGATAATACTTCTGCTATTGCTATATCTGAGAATCCAGTATATCACTCTCGTACAAAGCACATAGATATTAGACATCATTTCATTAGAGATCATGTTCAGAAGCATGATGTGAAATTATGTTTTGTTCCTACTAATGAATAATTGGCTGATATTTTTACCAAGCCCCTTAATGAGAAAAAAATTCAATCTCATTTGTGAGAAGTTGAGTCTAATCTCATTAAGAGGTTAGGCTTTGTCTACTAATGATTTCATTGAGAATTTTTCAGATTACATCTATACCCTAAGGTTTAGTGACTTGAAGAGTAGGATGTCTGTTGACATCTATGTATTGAAGTTTGATGTATTGAAGACTAGGGTGTCTGTTGACACCTACATACTGAAGACTGATGACTAAAGGGACATAAAGTCTAATTATATTGGATAAACATTCACAAGACAAGCATGACTTCAATTTGTTCATTCTTATGAAGTCTTATTTGGATATACATCAAAAAGGTAACTCTTATGTTTTACCATTTGTCTAAGTGTGCTTGGTTTAGAATTTATATAAGTCTATGTGAAATGCATGCATGATTGTTCAATTATGAATGAATTTACGTGTGTGAATAAATCTAGGTCTAATTACACGTTTGTGGTTGTGTCTTGAGATAGACTTAATGATTATAATGGATGAATTTATGTAGAATGCATGCGTTCATTATCTTGTCCAAGACTGATTGAAAACAAAGTAATGATCAAGGAATAAAGAGAGTTAATATGGACCATTAATTCTTGTGTGTGAAAACGTTTTACATTCTCTTTATTGCTGTGTCAGAATTGATTGCTCTTTTCATTCATGATTTTTTGTGTGGCTGAGATTCTTTCATTGGAAGCGAAGAGTTTTTTCCCTCTTTCCATATATATACAGAGTAGTTAGGTTTAGAAAACTCCTTCGAATTCTTTACAATCTTATAGTGAACCTTTCCAAAAAAACCCTAGTTTCCAAAAACCAAATTACTTGACCAATGGCACCATACATCAGTATTCAGACCGGATTGGCGGTCAATTTCAGTGCTCTCGGTGGTATGAGCAGTGAATTTGATAAAATTCTTGAGATGATAAAGAATTCTGGACTCGAATTACTACTCAGTGCGGTCAGCAGAATCTCATACTCCCGGGCATACGATTTTCTAGATAATGGAGTTGTTCGAAAAGACCGTGATGAATTCGTCACGAATGTTGATGGGCAGGAGATGACAGTTGATGCCGACTCTATCAGATCAACCTTTCATCTTCCACAGGGTTGTCACATAGGTATCTCTTACCACACTCTCATTGGAAGAGAATGATGGGTAATATTCCCTTGAAGTCAGGAACGCTTTTGGTAAAAGGTCTACCAGCTCACTATGGCCAACTGGCTGTCATAGTGAAGAAGTGTTTTCTATGTCAAGGATTTGCTGTTGATCGAATAGCTCAGGGACATCTTAGGATTATTGCTGCAATCATCGCAGGAGCGAAGATAGACTGGGCATTTATCATACTCAATCTATGGAAAGAAAATATTGAGGAGGTGAAGTCCAATCCAAAAAAAGAAAACTTATCTGAGGATAATAAGTTTCTACCTCAATAAGCTGGGGAAATTACCAAAGGAAGATGGAGTTCCTTTTCCCTCTAGCAAGTACATATCCTTCAGAAGGAAGGAATCTGATGGAGCAGAAGGGACGTCTGAAGCTGGGCCGTCTGATGGCCAGACCTCAAAGAGGAAAAAGAGCTCTGATGCTGGGGCTCCTCGAAAGAAGCAGAAGAAATCTACATAACCAATATAGACAGTAATTTAAGAAGAGGAAGTGGACTCCGATGATGAGCCACTAGTGAGAAGGAAGAAGAGACAGATATCTGATGACAGGACACAGACAGTCGAACAGGTGTCTGCTGAAAGAAAACAAACAGTTGAACATATATCTTCGTCGCAACCCCCACAACAACAGACAAATCACCCATCTAAGAAGATGAGCAAGGGAAAGAAGGTGTTAAACCCTGATGAAGCGATGACCAATGAACAACTCAAAGCAGCATTGGCTGCAGGAGTATTCGAAAACTCTACGGTAAAAGGTGCCAGATGGGGAATGAGGCTGGTTATAGAGATATCCAATGAGGATGGAAATGTCCTTGCCTCAAGAGAGTACAGAGAAATAGGTCAGTTGAACAATGTAAACAGAATTCCTGAAGAAGCGTGGTTTTTATTCGAAGAGTATTACAGAAAGTTGATGACGGAGTTGGGTGAAACGGCAAAGGATATGTTCTACTCAGCTATCAAAAGGACTCTAGGGAAGGGAGGAGCAGATGATGATGAAAATGATCACCAGTCTCCAAGAGGTGATGGCTTGGATGGGTAGACTTCAAGGGGAGAGAAGTCATTTGAACAGACTTCTACTCCTCCTCAAGGCTCTCCATCTGGGAGCAGAAGAGAGGACCAGTAGCAATAGACAACTGCGGATGAGCAAACAGACCTTGAAGGTCTCTATGTCCCTGATCCAGAGGAGACCGACATTCGAGTACCTCCTATAATTCCTGAAGAAGTACAGAGCCCAAGAAGTCAAGCCACAGAAGAATTTGATATCACTTCACCGGATCTTCCTGATGATATTCAACAACATACTATTGTTATAGCAGACAACCCACCTACCCCAACAGACAGCATTTTTCAGACAATCGAGAGCAGACTTCAAGCTCATGAAGAGAGAATCAAGAAGATTCTTGAAAAGTCTGAAGCGCGAATGACTCAGCAGATCGCTACAGCTACAGAAAAGATGCCTGATTTTGATTTTAGACTCAGACAGACTTTCAGTGATCTTAATAAACAGATCAGAGATAAAGTAGTCAGCACTAATGATCACTTGGAAGAGCTGAAACAACGTAAGATGGCGCTGCTGAGCATGAAGCAGCTGTTGGGTCAGAGAGAGGAAAAGCTCTGCAGAAGGTTATTGATGAAATGAAGTCTGACAATGTCTTCATCAAATCTGATATGGAAGTCATCAGTGATAATGTGAAGGAATTAAAGGCTTTTCTGGGGATTCTTCATTCTGAAACAAATAATATCAATAGTAATCTACTCAGCATTGATCAGACGACTACAAACACGAGCATAAAAATGATGGAGATACTCCAGTTGCTAAAAGAACAGTTACCTAGTTCCAGTTCCATACCCAAACCATAGGATCCAACCCTATTGATTTTTGTCTAAAAAGGGGGAGAAAGGAGTGAAAATGAGAAGGGTTGTTTACTAGGATAGAGCTGTTATCTATTTTATTGATGTCTGATAACTTTTTGACTGATATAATGTCTGTGATTGTGCCAATTATAAGGTGTTCTAACTAATATGACTTAGAATCTATGCCTCTCCATAAAAAGTTTTTGACAACATCAAATAGGGGGAGATTGAAGAGGTGAATTAGACTTTGTGCCTAATTGAAGAGGTGGATTAGACTTTATGCTTTGATTACTCTATCTATCACTATTTATGACTTCATGTGTCAAAATACTCGTTTTTGTTCTATGCGTATTATCTGCTATTAGACTCTATATCTATAGTATTAGACATCTGATAGTCCTAGTAAGTGCTCGAGAGAGTCAGGGTTCTGAAGGAAAAAGGACTTCGTTGGAAGTACCAAGTAAATCAGACAGACTGAGAAGAGTTCAGGGTATCAGAGTTTCATTGCTCAGGGAACAGAGTTCAGATAAAAATTGGGAAGTTTACTGTATGTCTGTTTTCTGGGAAGACTGTTCTGATTAGAATGTTTCAGAGTTCTGTGATATATGCTTAGCAAAGTTCAGAAGAGATCAGAAAACTATGATTTGTGATAACAGACTTCTGGGTGGAAGAGATTCAACAAACTACAGTATTGGACCAAAGGAGTTCAAACTGACTTCTTTGATTGGAACAGACAAAGGCTAACATACTTCGGCATTAAATCAGACTGCAACTTTACCATGGACGAATTCAACGGACTTCATCAAGGTTTGATGTGAAGACATGAGAAACTAAAAAGCTCCGAATGTTCATACAACCTGTTTAATTTTTCCACGGCATCCAGGATCTTTAAAAGGCGGATGGAGGATTCAATTGAGACAAGATTTAATTCATTCATTCATTCTTCAGCGCACATACTCTCTTTGCAAACTCATCTCAACTGCAAGCCTCAAGATCCACTTCTGGTTTTTCCTACGACGAAGCGACTTCTACAATTGGGGATTTTCTGAAATCCATCATCATCTTCGATTGATTGAATTTCATCTCTGGAGATTTCTACATTCGCCATAGTTTTGTGAGTTTTATAGATACTCTCATTTCTTTCTTGATATGGTTCGCTGAGTGATCCAGAAAACTCAAAGGTTGAGGGATGAACCTGAAAACCTTTTGTAGATCAGTTGTGATCTCGATTTGGTGGTGTACCAAGGTTTGGTGAGTGATCCAGGAAAACTCAGAGCTTGGAAGGTGAACCTGAAAACCTTTTGTAATCCATTTTGTGATAGTGGATTTCTTGTGCTGTTCCGTGGGTTTTTCTCCCTGAATTAGGGTTTCCCACGTTATATCTGGTGTCCATTTTACATTTTCTGTTGATTGAATTTTTGTGTTCATTCAACAACCAACAATCAAATCAAGAACTGTCAGTTAGAACTGCAACTTTACAAGTTTCCGCTACGTTCGGTTCAAGATTTCGAATAAAGATCGAATATTGATCACTTAGCCTATTCACCCCCCCTCTAGGATATATTGTTCTAATCGTTATAGTATTTTTAAACCCTTACGTGCAATATTTTAATGGTGTAACATTCACCGTTCATAAATATTATCGTGCGTTCATTATATACGTATCGTACGTATATTTTATATCCAATATATATATTTTATAAATCGAAAAAAAGTTTCGGAATATTACACCCATATTTCGAAAAGCTCTACCTCTAGCATAATATTCAGCGGCACTTCATTCCTCCTAGAAATATTTCCAATTATGAGACAGCGATCACATGCGGCAACATAAGCAAAATCATCCTTGAATAAGGTTGGCCAATAAAATCGGTTTGAAGTATCTTTGCTGCTGTCATGTTACCTCCAAAGTGCCCGCCATATTCAGAAGATTGACAGTGATAGAGAATGTCAGACATTTCCTCTTCTGGAACACATCGACGAATAACTTGATCGACGCAGAACTTGTACTAGTATGGATCCTCCCAGAAATAATGTCTCACATCAGAAAGAAATTTCTTCCTCTGTTGACTTGATAAGTCACGCGGAAAGACGTTGCTCGTCAAGTAATTAACTAAATCTACGAACCAAGGAATAGATCCCATATCAAAAGAAAAGAGCTGCTCATCAGGGAAGGACTCTATAATTGGTAGCTCGGCATCGTCATAACCTTTGCGAGGGTCCAAACGAGACAAGTGATCCGCTATCAGATTCTCAGAGCCTTTCTTATCTCTAATCTCCAAATCGAATTCTTGAAGCAATAAGACCCATCAGATCAGTCTAAGCTTTGCATCCTTCTTCTCGATCAGGTACTTGATGGCAGAATGATCAGTGTAGATTATTACCTTCGTGCAAATTAAATAGGAGCGAAATTTGTCGAACGCGAAGACCACTGCTAGCAACTCCTTTTCTGTTGTTGCATAATTCAGTTGTGCATCTATCAAAGTGCGATTCGCATAATATACTGCATGATGTAGCTGTCCCAATACTCCTCCTACTGCATAATCACTCGCATCACACATCATCTCGAACAGTAAATCCCAAGATGGAGTGACTATGATAGGAGCTGAGATCAATGCGTTCTCCAACTGCTCGAACGCCTTCAAACAATCATCATTAAAATCAAAAGACACATCTTTCTCTAACAAAGAGTAGAGAGGCTTGGAAATTTTCGAGAAGTCTGTTATGAATCTTTGGTAGAAGCCTGCATGTCCTAAAAAACTCCTCACACCTTTCACACTGGTAGGAGGAGGTAGTTTCTCGATCACTCAAATGTTAGCACGATCCACCTCTATCCCTTTGCTAAACACCTTGTGTCCCAACACTATCCCTTTCTCGACCATGAAATGACATTTCTCCCAGTTGAGTATCAATTTTGTCTCCTCATAGCGCTCAAGAACTAACTTCAAGTTATACAAGCAGTCATCGAATGAAATACCAAACACAGAGAAGTCGTCCATGAACACCTCTATAAAGCGTTCAACTATGTCATAAAATATTGCCATTATACATCGTTGAAAAGTGGCTGGAGCATTGCATAATCTGAAGGGCATCCTTTGAAATGCAAAGGTACCATATGGACAAGTAAAAGTAGTCTTTTCTTAATCCTCTGGAGCGATGACAATCTAGTTATAACCAGAATAACTATCCAAGAAGCAATAGAAAGAATGGCCAGCAAGTCTCTCAAGCATTTGATCCACAAAAGGAAGCGAAAAATGATCCTTTCTCGTCGTTTTATTCAGCTTTTTGTAGTCGTGTAATATCCCGAAAAAATTTTCGATTTAAAAATATATAATCGATATAAAATATACGTACGATACGAATATAATAATACGCGAATAAAATTTATGAACGACGAATGTTACATCGTTAAAATTTTTGTGCGTTAAAGTTACAGATTTAAGCTTGAAAATTTAAGATTATTGAATGAAACATTGATTATGAAATATTTAGGATAATTAAATCGACTACGATTAATTATCGAGAGATAAATTATGCGAAACACGGATAAATACAATCTGTGAGATATTTTGAGGTGTGGATTAACCACACCCACTCCCCTCCCTCTTCTTCTCATTTCCCCCGTACGCATCACCATCCACTACACCAAACCTACCACCACTAACCCACCAAACCTCACCAACCGCCACCAGCCGCCCACCGTCGCCGCGAGCCGCCATCACCACGACGCGCCACCAGCAACGCCACCATGACACGGCTCCCCCGAAGCTTTCCCGTGCACCACTGGCCGGATAACAGGCCCGACAATGGCCTAACAACAAACCCGAACAGCGGCCCGACAAGCCCAAGTACGGCCCAAACAAGAAGCCCGACATCGTGACAATCCCCGGACAACGATGCCGACCCAAACTACGCATCTTGACGTTGGCCCATCATTGGCCCGACAGGCCCGACACCTCGCTTGATCGTTCTCGTCATTTCGTCTCGTGATTTGTATCTAATGACTCACCGGGAGGTAACCACCACTAAACTGTCCTTGGAATCCCATGAAATGTGTGATTGATTGTGAAATTGTGAAGTGTGGAGGTTGATGTGATATCGCCAGGTTGGCGAGGATTTGATTCTGTGTGTATGTGAATTGCATTGCTCTGCTTTGTAGGTTGTGTTCGATGGGAATTGCATGATGGGTTTCAACGAGGGTGTGTGGTGATGCCGATGGACATATGTTTGGTTGTGTATGGCTAGTTTGTCGGGATGACGATGATGTTGGGCTAAAGTTTATGTATTTGAAGGGACTTTGGTATGAAAAGGTATTAAGGGGATGATATGGACGTGTTCGGATACTAGCATACTATGGGGTGATATGGTATGAAGAGGTTAGGATGCCTCGGGTTGTTCTTTGATCATGTGTTGGGCTTAATACGTGGTTATCATGGTTGTATCATCCTGTTGGCGAAGCCCTTAAGTTTATGTTTAGGAGGTGTTCACATGTCAACAATAATGTTGTGATGGTTATGGATGAGGTTGGGATGTCACGGGTTGTATTTTCATGGATGATTGTGACTATGCTTGCTTATGAGAGTTTATGTGTTGATGCGTGGTAATGCTTGGTTATGTGTAGTTATGCGTCCTATGTATAGTTATGTTTAATTATGGGGTTTATGTGAGGGGACATAAGTTCATTGACAATACGCGTCATAAGATATTAAGGATATCTTCCTTGGGAAATCGGGATAAATAAACTTGTGAACTTATGATCGGCGACACGAATGATTATAAATGTCATGATTTTAGCATATGATTAGATCGGCGTGGCTTAAACGTACAAGTTACATGATCGGGTTTGCGTTTCAAGAATTTATGACGAAGCATGATTGAAGTGCTAAATGTGTTACGTGTGATTATTGTACATGCTTTCTATGCTATTTATTCTCTGAAAATGTGTTATATATCATATATCATATTATGCGAGGAATGGGGATTGATGAAACACTATAACAAACATAATAACAAACTAACGGTAACCGAACAAGTCCGTTGTCGTCAATAAGGTCATATAGTGGATCCTTCGGGATCGGGTTCTTTGGTTCTACGAGCGTTCAAAAAGGACTTGACTGGGCCAGACGTTAAATCTAGGTAATAAGAGAACAAGTGTGGTTCTCTTTGTATGCGCAGCGACAAGAAATCGCGGGTCAGAATATCGGCCGATTGGGTATAAGGCTGCCCTCTGCAAGGGAGACCTTCAGCGTTTAAGTGAAGGTTTATCAAACCGAAATACACGTAAGAGACATAGTGATTTTGAGCCACAAACCTAATCACGCGTAGTATTTATGAAAAACAGAAACATTTCACAAAAGAGAACGGGTTTTCAATGATTTCGGTGGATGATATATGACTGAGAACTTGGCCCAGATCAGTGTCTATGTCTCAAAAATTCTCTCTTCATCTTTTGTCCTTATTGAGTTCTATCATTCATGTCGGGACACGGACTTGCGATGGTTAAATAAACAAAATACTAAACAAGAGGACACAGACGTATATCCTATTATTATGTGTGTTGTTTGATATGGCATCCATATTTTCCTATGACTACTAGAAAATGTTTTACAGGTATTCATCGATCGTCATAGTCGAGGAGGTACCCTACAGATCAAATACATATACTTTTGGTTGGTGAGCTTTTAGCTCACGGGTTATGTATTTTATTTGTAGATCCGTCACAGGGCGACACTGAAACGCTAGGGTGAGATTCCATGCATATAATTAATTACCTCGTTGTTCAAAATATAATAAACGCTACATGAAATAATTTGATTGGGAAACACTTGCAGACATTTGAACAATGTATTTATGAGGTAATATAATGTAATTTGGGTTTGCATAACATCATTTGGATTTATAATGATAAAGATTTTGTACCTTTCCTTATCTTCTATACCTATAAACCCGTTTTGGTTGATTGGCCTTGTCATGGAGTGAATCTATGACGGCATAAGGTCACGTGCCGGGCATGTCGGATTTCGGGGCGTTACAGGATGGTCTCAGAGCTAGGGGTTTCTAGGTTAGAGGTTAAGGAAAATGAGAAAGTGGATTAAAAGAAAAACGATAGGTTTGCATATACATTAAGTATAGGTGCGTTAACGTGGGACTTAAAGCATGAAATTATATAAAAGAGTATATACTCGTTTGGACGAGTGGATACTCGGCCATAAAAGTTAAACAACATGCGTGTTTTCTTGGAGCACGAGAAATTCTCATACTTTGTTTTCTTTCAAGACAAATATGACAAAAACCTTAAATTTGTCATGAGTTTTCTATGAGGATTTTGATTACAATCGATATATAAGAATTTACAAGCTTAATCATCTTGAGACACAATTCTCATATATATGACCTTACAAGTTATTTCTGTGATACGGTGATATTGAATTCGTCATAAAGTTATCCTATCGTGGTGTTGGGATCATATGATTTACTAATTTTCTGCTATTCAAATGACGATTGAAGTCAATTCGTGTGATTTTAGAAAATATATATTTAGTCTTGATTTACTGAAAATCGAAAATGATGTTAACGTTGGTTTTCAGTTTAAAATTTCAAGTCATGTTTGAATGGTTGTAAAATGTTAGATTAGTGCAAGTAAAATGAGATATTTCATGGTGTTATGTTTATATTGCCTTTTAGTTTCCACATCAAGGTTTGTTTCAATGATTGTTCGATATTATATTATTGAAAACAGTTTAATTTGTTGTATAGAGATTGAACAACACAATATGTTTTAGATTTAATAACATGATTATATATATATATATATATACTGCGATGTTGACGTTTTGGGACTAAACCTAAATTAAATGTGAAGTACAATACTTGAATAGTTTTTTTTTTATTTCACTAAAGGTTTGTTATAGAAGTGCCTTTGTTATAAATATAATTCTCTTGGGTATATATTTATATCTGACAATATTTTAAAAAAAAAAATGGTCAGCCAATGTTGGTTCTCGAGTATGTATTTCACGGCTTTTACTGATTTCGTCCTTCCTGATCGATCCTGTTCTCATGTTGTATTTAACTCGATTGGGTCATATTCTTGAATTTGGGTTGAGTAAGTAATATCCTTGCTTCTCTATGCTTTGTTGTTTTATTTCATTGAATTAAGGGGTTTTCATGCTTGCGATGATTTCCTTGTACTAATGGTTTACAATGCGCAATGAATGATTGAATTCACTTCTGAGCTACTTCTATGATCTAGTTTTGGTTTGTGTGAAATACTTCAACCCTTAAACATGATTTACTTCTTTGAGTTGTGCAAGGTTTAGAAATTCCAACAATCTGGTCTTTGATTTAGAAGTTATGAAATTCATTATTTTCGTCAAGGACTTGATAGCTGTCTACACTTCTAATTGAGTTTTACAATGAAAATCTATGAAAGATAGCTACTTTGAGTTATATGTGAGTTAGTTTTATTGTTATCCATTGAATTTGTTTTCAATAGGACCCAATGCTCAACAATTCGATCATTTGAGCTAAGCAAACTGTTGCTTTCAAGTAACAATTTTTATTTAGATTCGATGCGCGTATTGTTTTGAGCTATTTGTATTGGTTTTAAGTAAGTCGTAAGGACTTATCCAGCTCTTGTTTCTTGCTATTTTGATCGAATTGAATTTTACCTTCCATAACAATGCAAAGAGTATTCAAATATTTTGATTTTATTGAGCTAGATCTTGAATCAAGTAATATGATTTGAAGCTAGATAACTCAATGATTCTTAACTTGAGGGTGCTTTCAATTTTATGGCTAAAAGTTTTATGGGCTCCTAATTTTGTACTTTATGTGCCAGAAACTTACTCTATCTAAATAATCATGGTTTTATATTTTTGTTGAAAAAAAAAATATAAGTGCATTACTCTGTAAATAGTTTCGTTGTTACAATTATTGTGAATCTGTCTTAAAACAAAAAGGGTTAATTTGAATGGAGCTTTCGATTTTATCCTTGGGCCTAATTCCTTTGAGGTCGTGTTTGATAAATTTATGGTAAGAATTAATTTGGACAAACCCTGTGAGTTGATGCAGTTTCAAACGAAATTTTCAAAAGATATCGCTCCGCTATTCTTCATAATGTAAACTACCACAAATTTAAATTTCAAATGGTGTTACTGGGATGCAAGATTTTAAGAGTTACAAAAACTTTGTTCTTGTGATACAAATGTATCTATGTTTTTTGTTTGAAGAGAATTGACATAGTTTCTTAAATTGGTCAAGATTTGTCCCTAAGATACAATTGTATTCGCTTTGACTTAAATGAAAGGAGATTCTGGTAATCTTGAAAGGTAGAAAAATAAACATGTTTTGTTTCTCATGCATTCAATTCACTCGTGATGCTTTTGTACTTTATTGATTTACAATCTTACTGAGCATGGTTAAAAGGATGATACATTCATCACCTATTCTTTTATTGTCAAGAGCTATGTTTTCATACCACATGTATATGTGGCTTCATCGATCTTGAAGATTTAAACGAATTAGTTTTTTATGATACTCAAGGAATTTGAACCCTAGTTTATCTTCAAAATCAACCACAATTATGTATTGTGATGGATTAAAAAGTCGCTCTGTTGGTTTTAGGTTCAAAATCAATATTAATTTACAACTAAACATGTTAATTGGATTGGATTCCAGCTTTCATCCTAAGGTTGAGATTGTTTGAAAATCCCATTTTGTACTAGTTTAAATAAATTATTTGGTTTGAATTTTGATAACCTATGATGACTTGGATTTGCGTGTTATAATATCTTGTCAATGCTAATCTTGACTTTTCTCAAAGCTTACAAACCAATCCCCAAGAAGATTGACTATACATTGAAACTATGAACGAGATGGATTTCTCCGTCAAACTATTTGAGTTTTATAATGCTCAAACTATTATGTCGATTGCGGAATCTTAATATATAAACAGTCATTCTTTTTACAATTTGAGGTCTTTGGGGATTTACGAAAAGATATCTAATGAGATATGACTGTATTTTTACATTCAAAATATAAAGAGTTAATTGACAAAAAAAAAACAACTTTAAATACTGGTCATATTTTCTTGGATATTAAAGAGTATACTTGTATCTTGTACCAATAAAAGGAAATGAAACGATTTATTCAGCTATATGGATGAATGTAGCATATGTGTTGTGATCACTATACGGGATAGTGAGATTTTAAGTTATGTCAAAGGATTGGGTTATTAAATCTAGATCTCATTTGATTTTGTTAAAT
>JAOVYX010020729.1:0-16670 GCA_035668315.1 Drosera spatulata | reverse complement strand
TGTAACGGTTAGCATTGCATGTGGAGCATCTTTCTAATCCCACAGATTCTTTCCAGAATAGCATACAACCGTTGGGGTAACATTGGATCTTATTCACCGGAAGATGCAACCCTTTCATGAACGCCTTTATGTCATACACACCTTCCTTCATGATATTTCCTGGAGGGCACACATCCTTCAGCAATTTGCATATTCCATCCACTGCTCTATGAGGAAGGTTATATTCACATTTAAGAGTCAAAAGTTGTGAAGCAACGGCCAACAAAGACAGTTTACATCCGTCATACAGAGGAGTCTGAGAGGCATTCAGCATGTCAAAATAATGTTTGGATTCCGAAGACGGACCCTCATCATGTTCATGTTAGTTCACAGCCTCGGTCTCCTCATAGTACTCTAACGAGAACGCATCAACCAACATATCGTCATAATTGTGATGTTATTGAAACACATTGGAGGGTCCACCGACTTCTGCTCTCTGTTTCTGTCCCCATGGTTCACCGTGATAAATCCAAATATAATAATTTTTGGTGAATTCCCTACTCATTAGGTGATACTCCAAATCGTGTATAGTTTCGAATCTATGATTTTTACGCTTCGTACATGGACACCTCAAGCGACCATCGTCGTGCTGAATCGCTGTTTTGACAAATCTTTCACCCCTTCGACAAACCGATCATTCAAGTATGGACCGTTTAGCCGTTCATACATCCAAGATCGATACAACTCCATAACGATCAGAATTCTTTATTGGTAAAGTCAGAGCCACAGTACTCCTACATCAAGAAGAAGCTGTTCAGACCCAAAATGAACTCCACTCTTAAAGTTCAGTTTGAAAGACCCCAAACACGCCATTGCAGGAAAACTAGATCATGGATTTCAGAACTGTTTCCCATGAAAGAATATGGATACATATTAAACACACTAATATTCAATCCTTTGAAACAAGAAATTCACACTTAAATATCATTTCCCCATTTCAACTTCCTTTTGATCACTATACAAGCGTAGGCAAGACAATTACACCGCTCGGATGGAGATCAATCTAATATTGAAACTAGTAAAGAGTTGCCTTCTAGGATAATCTAATCAATAAAATAAAGAAGAAACAATTCAGTAAAGGTGCTACCTTATACCGCTTACTCCCAGCCCTTTTTGTCGATTTTCTCGTGACTTTTAGAATCGTTTGTGAGGTACACTCAGAGAATTGTGTCAATATTGGTTTGGTTGCTCTTGCTCTAACATTTTGGAGCAAATCTTGAAGAGTTGTGGTAGTGTTCAGTTGTATCATTGGGTTGCTTACACTGGGATGGAGGACTGATACCGTAATATATTTAGATATCGTCCATAGTTAAACATGTCTTGAAGCAAGCTGGATTCATTGCCTACTGTGGGCTAACATCAATGATAATGCAGAAAAAAGAAACAGCCATAATATGAAACTAACAGCTTGGTTGGTTTAAACCTGAATGTTGATTTCCTGTAAAACTAGGCGAAATGTAAGTTCTGCAACAGTTCTTGTGCTATCTGTGACTGGCAGTCTCTGTAAGCTAGAGAACTTAATACAGAAGTGACAAATTCAGAATTTCTGCCAAAACTTAAATCACTGCATTAAAACAGTGACAGAAGGTGCACCCTCAAAACCTAATCCATTCAAAGCTAATTCCATAGCATATGGTTGACAATAACAATGCCAAAGTTACTAAAATTATACCATATACATAACTGAAGCCCATGTTGCTGCAGTTAATGCTCAGCCAATTCCTACGTACAAAAATGAATACATGAAAAGTCCTAAACACTCTCCTAAATATGATTTAGACCTCAAGAGGTTAGTCCACACACACATTAGCACCACTACTTTTCCATATTTTTGCTTCAAGGAACATACTTGCAAGTTGAAAATGTTCATGAGATAAACCACTTGTGCGAATATCTAGAAGCAACCCTCTCCAGCTTAACAAATGGCACTTCAGATTTTAAGAGGGAAAAAATCGAAATGAATGTGATCACAAGAGCATTAGACATGCCTGCAACACCAAAGAGCTGTACTGGATATACCAGCATCATGCGAGCTACCAAATCAGTCAGGCCAGGAAGAATAAAGAAATTAAAGATCCCATTTATAGCTATGCCATGATATCACCGTAGATAAAAAGCTCAGTATCAGAACTACCGCAACTCTGCTCACAGGCTCTACCAGAGGAAATCCTATGTCGCTAGTGAATCACTTTACAGATTAAAAAGCCCTTATGGTTTCTGGCAATATTAGAAGTTCGTTCAGTATCTTATATATGCTACATAGGTGGTGGTTCCCTGGATCATCATCGGCCACTAGTTCCCAATTTCCCAACCAGGCAACAAAATAGATTTGCACCAGAAATACCAGATTAATCAAAGGCTGAGGGCATAAGTCATCAAAGTCAGATCTCGGCCAAACACAAGGAACGACTGCTCACAACCAAACACAACCAGATCTCGACCATATTATCTCAAAACCAAAACCAAAACGACTGCTCACCGGAGACGGAGCTCAGGGTTTCCGGCGATTCGCTACTCGAGCTTGCTTCTTCTCAGATCTTGCCTCTCAGATCATGCGTCGTCCTCTGAAGCAGCAGATCTTGGACGCCCGGGATGGGTGGGAGCGCAGTGTTTTTGATGGGAGCGTCCAGAGATTTTGTGTTTCAGATTTTGTGTTTCTGCGGATGTTTGTTGTGTTTTCTGCAAATCTGATGAACAATACTGATTTTGTGGAGAAAAATAAGACATTAAACGTAACCAAATATTAAAGACGTAATCCATCGTTAAAAATCATAAAAAATATTTCAACGACGGAATCCGTCGTTAATATATTAAATGAACCTAATTTTTTTGTCAAATGTTTGGAATGACACATATATAACGACGGATCCGTGGCTAAAAGAACCCTAGAAACCATATATTAGAGACGGAATCCATCGCTAGAAACCATAAAAAATATTTCAGTGACGGATTTCGTCGCTAATATATTTAATGAGCCCAATTTTTCTGTTTGGAATTGTACATATATAGCGTCGGATCCGTCGCTAAAAGAACCCTAAAAATCCTAAAATCTAACCCTAAATACGTTTTTCCTCTTAATTTCTACTTCCAATGTGGTTTTGGGTTCATCTATATCGTAATATTAAATTAGTCTCTTCAATTTATATTTTGATTTTTATTTAAAATTTTTTCCATAGTATTAATATTCAAACATAGAATTTAATATAATCAACTATAATTTTAGTAAAATATATGTTCTAAATCATATAAATTTTTCAGTTTACGTGTTTTGGTGTAAACATGTTATATACACCATTCTATATGATAAGTATACATGCATAAATATTAAAAAATATATTTTAATCTATAAAAAAAATTTAGTTACGGAATCCATCTCTAATCACTTTTAAAATATATAATAAACATTTTAGCGATGGAATCCGTCGATAATACATTAAATGAGCCGAATTTTTATGCTAAGTGTTTGGAATGACACATATATAGTGACGGATTCGTAGCTAAAAGAACCCTAGAAACCATATTTCAGCGATGGAATCCGTCTCTAATCATATTTTTTATAACATAAAAAAAGTTTTTTCCTTATTTGAAAATATCAAATGTGGTTTAAAACAACTAGGTCCTTATGTTAGCGACGGATTCGTTGTTAAAATAACCCTAGAAAGCCTAAACAACAAGTGTTTGGAATGGCACATATATACCGACGGATCCGTCGCTAAAAGAACCCTAGAAACCCTAAAAAGCATTTTTTAGCGTCGAATTCCGTCGTTAATATATTACATCTTTTGCTATGGCACATGTATAGCGACGGATCCGTCGCTAAAAGAACCCAGAAACCCTAAACAATTTATTTTAGAAACGAAATTCGTCTCTAAAATATTAATTTTAATTATTATTGATTTAGTGCTATATTTTGAATTTAGCGACAGACGTTAACTTTTCCGCTGCTAAATAGTTTTTCTTTTTAAGTTTTTTTTTGGAATATATTTAGAGACGGATTCCATCGCTAATGTCGAAAAATGCAGACGGATTACATCTGTCGCGAAATATTTCCGTCGCTAAATGCTAATTTTTTTGTAGTGAAAAGAGGCTTATGAACATCACACACTATAATCCAAAAGAGCCTTAAAATGACTTTAAAATAATTAAAAACAAATAGAAAGGCTAAAAACAGTATAAAACAACATCAAATAACTTGAAAACGCAAGAAACTATGAAAAGAGACTTGAAATGAGCTTAATACACTCAAAAACACATGAAAAGGCTATAAACACCGTACAAAACTTGTCAAATCTCTTCAAAACACACAAAAACGAATGAAAAGGCTGAAAACACCATAAAATAACCTCAAATAATTTGAAAACGTAAGAAACTACAAAAAAGCCTTGAAATGACCTTAAAACACTAAAAAACAATTGAATTGATGAAAAACACCATAAACAAGCTCAAATATTTTGAAAACGCAAGAAACTCTAAAAAGAGCATTCAAATGACCTTAAAACACTTAAAATCCAACGAAAAGGCTAAAAACACCATAAAAAGAACTCAAATCTCTTCAAAACACACAAAAACGAATAAAAAGTGATAGCACCACCACAAAACAGGCATAAATAACTGGAAAATGCAAGAATCTATCAAAAAAACCTTAAAATAACCTCAAAATAATAAAAACACATGTAAAGCTGAAAACACTATAAAAAACACTCAAATCTTTTAAAAACCTCAAAAACAAATGAAAAAGGCTTATAAACGTTGTACAACAACCTCAAATCTCTTCAAACGGCAAGTAACTATCAAAAGACTTTGAAATGACTTTAAAATACATAAAAACACATGAAAAGGCTAAAAACATAATAAAACAACCTCAAATTATTTGACTACTCAAGAAACTATGAAAAGAGGCTTGAAATGAGCTTAATACACTCAAAAACACTTGAAAAGACTAAAAACACCATAAAAACTACTCAAATCTCTTCAAAATACACAAAAACGAATGAAAAGTGGTAAAATAACAATAAAACAGACTTAAATAACTTAAAAAATACAAGAATCTATCAAAAAAAACCTTGTGATGACCTTAAAACACTCAAAAATACATGAAAACGCTAAGCACCTTGAAAACAACTCAACTCTCTTAAAAACCTCAATGAGAAATGATAAAGATTTATGAACATCATTTAACAACCTCAAATCTTTTCAAAAGTCAAGTAACAATCAAAAGACTTTAAAATAACCTTAAAAGGCTCAAAAACACGTGAAAAGGCTAAAAACACCATAAAACAACCTTAAATAACTTGAAAACATTAGAAAGTATGAAAAGAGCCTTGAAATGAGCTTCATACAATCAAAAACACTTGAAAAATACTAAAAATACAGTAAAAACTACTCAAATCTCTTCAAAACACACAAAAACAAATGAAAAGTGGTTAAAAAAATCACCATAAAACAGCCTCAAATAATTTCAAAACGCAACAATTTATCAAAAAAGGCTTGAAATGTCTTTAAAACACTCAAAAACATTTGAAAAGGCTAAAAACACCATCAAAACAACTCAAATCTCTTTAAAAAAAAAAATAAAAATGAAAATGGCTTATAAACATCACAAAACAACTCCAAATCTATTCAAAAGGCAAGTAACTATTAAAAGAGTCTTGAAATGACCTTAAAACACTAAAAACATGTGAAAAGGCAAAAAACACCATAAAACAACCTCAAATAACTTGAAAACGCGAGAAACTATAATAAGAGGAATGAAATGACCTCAAAACACTCAAAAACACATGAAATGTCTAAAAACACCATGTGCAGCAGAGATAGTCACTAAGGTTTGGGCAAAAGTGTAAGGATTAATCACATCGAAGATTTGAGGTTCAGAGTAACAGTACGAGGATCAGAAAAGGGTGACCTGTCAACATTAGTGAAAGGAGTCACATGTGACAAGCTGTCACCATCAAACCTGGCAGAGTCACGGGTTCATTTCCTCAGCCTATAAAAGGGGATCAAAGAGCTCAAAGAACAGTGCTGTTGAACGCTGGATTGAGCGTACAAAGAGTGAAAAATCAATCAGAATTCAAATTGTTTAAGTGAGCTGAATTAAAGAAGAACAGGAAGAAGAGAGTTCAGTAGTCTGCACTGAAGAACAGAAGCTGAAGCAGAGTCCAGCAAAGGATCTAGGTTCTTCGCCTTTAACATGTTAGCTAGCTTGTAAAGGGATTGTCTCGTAATCTCAAAACAAAAAGATAGTGAACTCATCTCTTGGATTGTCTATACTAATCACCAAGCGAAGACCGGACTAAGCTCTCGATTATTAGTTGATAATGAGTGTCTGAACCAGTATAAATCCTGTGTTCTTTATTTGCTTTTCATTGTTTTGAACTGTTACAATTGTTAGAACTGTTAGGAATCAACCGCAATAGCAAACAAAGACAAACTCTCAAAGTTTAAGTCTCTGCCACAGACCTTCTAAGTAGTCTGCAAAGAACAACAGTGCATTGAAATCCACTATTCCGCTATATTACACTAAAAGATTTGAAACAACCTATTCATCCCCTCCTCTAGGTTGTACCTGTGGATCTTACAATTTGTATCAGAGCCTGACTTTTCAGACTTAACAGTTTTGGGAAGAAAAGGTCCTTTCTTTTGATTTATTTCTGCAAAGAAGTTACTAACAGTTTATTTTGTGAAGAAACATGGCTCCTCAAACGCTAACTAAATGCTCCAACAGTGGAGAGCCACCAACCTGTTCATTCGACAAGTTCAATCACTAGAAGCTGAGAACGCTTGCACATCTGGACTCAATTGATGAAAGAATGCATGGTGTGATCATAGATGGGCCATATATTCCAAAGATGCTAGATCCAGTTGATGCATCCAGGGAGGCAGACAAACCCAAGTCTCTTTGGACAAAAGAGGACTAGGATTTCGTGCTGGTGGACAGGAGGACAAGAAATCAAATATTCAAAACTCTTGATGATGATATGTTTGAGATAGTGATTCATACAATCGCTGCAAAGGAAGCATGGGACGCTGTAATGCTCAGGAATGAAGGAACAAATGAAATCAGAGAAAATGAGAAGGATGTCCTGATGTAGCAATATGATTGGGTCTTAATGAGATTTGATGAAAACTTGACCAGCTTCTATGTGAGGTTCAATGTGCTCATCAACAATCTCAAAACTTTAGGGAGGACTTTTGATAACAAGAAAGTCAACCTGAAGTTCATGAGATCACTTGGTGAGATATAGGGAACAAAGACCACAACGATAAGGGAGTCCAAGGATCTTGCTAAGATGTCCTTGGCACAGCTGTATGGTATGTTGTATACCTACAACCTGGAAGTTGAGCAGAAGAGACAAATCGATGAGGCTAGGAAGAAAACTCTGGCCTTCAAAGCTCAAGAAAAAATTCTGAGATCCATGGCAGAAGAGGAGACCAATGACACCTCGTCCGTAAGTGAACAGGCAATATCAGAAGAGCTTGCATTGATGGGCAAGAAGTTCAGAAAGCTATTGAAAAAGAAAATTTTCAAAAAGAACTTCTTAAATAAGACCAAAGAAGCAGAGAAGTAGGTCTGCTACAACGGTGGAAAACCAGAACACTTTGCTCCACAATGCAGACGACCAGCACAGGAATCGTCTGCACAGAGGAACAAAAAGAAATACAACAAAGGGTACTCTGGAAGGCAAGAAAAAGGCAAGGCCTATGTTGATAAAACATGGAGTGAGACAGACTCAAACGATGAAGAAACAATCTCTAATGCTCAGCTCCGTCTCATGGCAAGGAATGAAGAAAAGCAACAGGTATTTGATCTCTCTAACTCAGATGCTACCTTAGAGGAATTGAAGGAGGTACTCCAAGAAACCTCTGAAAGCTTTATTTCCCTTTTAAGGGAACATAAAGAGAATCTAGAGCTGCTTGTGCATCTCAGAGAGAATTACAATCTAGCATATGAAGAAATTGACTGTATAACAAGTGACCTAGTAGTGGCTCAAAATGAGCTAAAGAAATCAAATGATAAGGTAAATCTTCTCAATGCAGTAATGGAAACACTCACAAAGAGAAATGCTGAGCTACAAGCTCAAGTGAATGCATGGAATGGAAAGACCCTGAACTTGCAAAAAATGCTATCCTCACATGACAAGTCAGCATTAGGCTACAAGGACTTGTTAAATGATCTTTCACACTCAGAAGTGATTGATAATGTCACAACCAGTCAGAAAGAGGTAAAGCAAACCTTTGCAAAAGTCTTGCAGAAGAGTAAAGCCTCTACAGAACAAGGAGAGCATAGGAATAAGGTCTCTACTTCTCAATCCCAAAGGGTTAATTCCTTGAGCAAAGTACCATCTCAAACTGGTGCAAAACACCATAATATCCACATGGCCTGGAAACATAAGATTGAAACCAACAAGAGGCCATACAGGCACCAGTATGCACCAAATTACTCAGTATGGAACAACACTTTCCATACTGCATGGAGAAAACCATATCTGAAGCCCATTTGCACATGCAGAATGCAGCAAAAGGGGTGGAGAAATACTAGCAAACTACCTAGAGCAATAAGACCAAGGGTCTACTGCTATACTTGTGGCAAACCTGGCCACTTGTTGAACTCCTTATAAGAAAATTATTTAAGTGTGGATGCCCAAAGCTAACAAATAAGGGTCCATATTTGTGGGTACCATATACAAGTTTTCAATCCTTTACTGCAGGAACAACAGGATGGAACTTGGTACTTGGACAGTGCATGCTCTGGGCATATGATTAGAAACAAAAACATTCTACAATATTACAGGAAAGAAGAAGGACCCCTAATTATCTTTGGAGGGGGAAAGGCAGGTAAAACTAAAGGTTATGGAACTCTTGGTACAGGTTCCTTAATCTTTAGAGATGCTGCCTATGTTAAAGGTTTAGAACATAACCTACTGTCCATTAGCCAATTATGTGACAAAAATTATGATGTTTCTTTCACTCATGATTCATGTCAAGTAAGAGACAAAGTCACCAAAAAAGTTAAACTGATAGGAAGTAGAAAAGGAAATATCTACGCAGTAGACTTCAATTCATCTCACTCAGCACAAATTATAAGCTTTTATAGAAAAGGTGCTGAAGATACAAATTGGCTATGGCATAAGATATTAGCACACTTGAATTTCAAAACCATAGCTAAGTTATCCTCAGAAGGACTTCCTCAAATCAAGTTCAAAAAGGACAAGTTATGCAGACCATGCCAAGAAGAAAAGCAGACTATAGCAAGTTTCAAACCTCTAAATTCATCAGAATCAGTTAGAATACTAGAACTGCTGTACATGGATCTTGTTGGTCCAGTAAAGGTAGAAAGTTTAAATAGAAAGAAGTATACCCTAATAATAGTAGATGACTATTCAAGATATGCATGGGTAATGTTCTTACACAAAAAGAGTGAAACTTGCAGCCTGCTAACTAGATTCCTTAGGCAAGTTCAAAATGAGAAGGACAGATCCACCATCAGTAGGTTTCCCCCAAGGCCTGAGGCATTCAAATGACTCCCCAGAGTGCAGCTAGATGTCTGAGGCAAGCCCTTGTAGATGTCAGATTGACACCAATCCATGAAAGGCCATCCTCTACTGTAAGAACAATGGCCAGAACTGAACTCCCTGTACATCAGCAGTCATCTCCATCAGAGACCACAATAGAGTACAGACTGAGGCAACTGGATCAGGAAATCTACAACATGCATCAATGGACAAAAGATGCATTCAAGGACCTTCTTGACAAACTTGAACCAGTTGCAGACGAGGTGGAAGCTAAGAAGACTGCCAAAACAAAATGCTTTGCAAACTTCCATGACTCTCTCTCTTACATGGCTGAAGGACTCATAGACCAAACTCAGAGGGCTAATGCCCTAAATCTTTTGTAGTACAGGCTAAGCTCTTCAAACCTGAAGAAGTTAAGAGGACAACACTCAGCTGACCTTCGTAAACTGCAAATTTCTTTGACGATCACACAGTAGTAGCTTCAAGAACACATCCTTAACAATGACACAAGGCTTAGCTTGCTGGAAAACAAGCTTCGACTTGGAACTGCGAAGGCCACAGTTGCTCAACATACAATCAATTCTGAACTAAAAGCCCTTCGAGCTGTCATAGAAGCCCTCATAGTCGTACTCAATGCTAACAAAAAGGGGGAGAAAGCAACAGACAAAGGGACAGAAGCAGCAAGACCGTCAGTGGAGAAGGTAGTAGAGAAGGGAAAAGAACCAGATGACCACAAAAGAAAATCAACAGTAGTGGCAGAAAGAGAAAGGGCTGCAAAACTGTAAAAGGTCTCAGGGGGAGTGGTCATCAAGCCAAAGGCCTCATGAGGAGAGGTCATCAAGGCACAGGACTGAGGGGGAGCAAACCCTTCAGGAAAGCCTGTCAGTGCCTCCTATCTAGGTTGTACCTGTGGATCTTACAGAAAGGCTAAGAACACCATAAAACAATCTTAAATAACATAAAAACACAAGAAACAACGAAACGAGCATTGAAATGATCTTAAAAGACTCAAAAACACTTGAAAAGGCTAAAAACACCATACAAAAAACTCAAATCTCTTGAAAACACAAAAAAACGACTGAAAAATGGAAGAAACACCGCGAAATAGGCTTAATAACTTGAAAAAGCAAGAATCTCAAAAAGGCTTGAAATAACCTTAAAACACTCAAAAATTTATGAAAAGGGTAAGAACACCACAAAAACAACTCAAATCTCTTAAAAATCATAAAAGCAATGAAAAAGGCTTATGAACTTCATATAACAACATCAAATGTTTTCAAAACGCAAGTAACTATGAAAAGAGTCTTGAAATGATCCTAAAATACTTAAAAACACATGAAATGGCTAAAAACACCATAAAACAACCTCAAATAACTTGAAAATGTACGAAACTATGAAAAGCGGCTTGAAACGGCTTAAAACACTTAAAAATACTTGAGAAGGCTAAAAACACCGTAAAAACAACTCAAATCTCTTCAATAAAACACAAAAATGAATGAAAAGTGATAAACACTACAAAGCAGCTTCAACTAACTTGAAAACCCAAGAATGTATCCAAAGAGCCTTGAAATGACTTTGAAACACTAAAAAACACATGAAAAGGCGAAAAACACCATAAAAACAAATCAAATCACTTAAAAACTTATAAAAAAAAAAATGAAAGAGGCGCATGAACATCATACAACAACCACAAATCTCTTCAAAAGACAAGTAACTATCAAAAGACCCTTGAAATAACTTTAAAACACTTAAAAACACACGAAAAGCCTAAAAACGTCATAAAAACAACTCAAATCTCTTCAAAACACACACAAACGAATGAAAAGTGGGAAAAATATCATAAAACACCCTCAACTCACTTGAAAACACAAGAATCTATAAAAAGAGCCTTAAAATAACCTTAAAACACTCAAAAACACATGAAAAAGCTAAAAAAACCATAAAACATCCTCAAATAACTTGAAAACTCAAGAAACAACGAAAACAACCTTGAAATGAGCTTAAAACACTCAAAAACACATGAAGACGCTAAAAACATCATAAAAACAACTAAAATATGTTCAAAACACAAAAACAAATGAAAAGTGATGAAACCACTGTAAAGCAATCTTAAATAACTTGAAAACGCAAGAATCTACCAAAAGAATCTTGAAGTTACTTTGAAGCCCTCAAATCCCCAAATAACTCAAATCTCTTCAAAACACATAAAAACGAATGAAAAGTGAGTAAACACCATAAACAACCTGAAATATCTTGAAAACGCAAGAATCTATAAAAGAGCCTTGAAATGACCTTGAAGCATTCAATATCCTTAATAACTCAAATCTCTTCAATATATAAAAAAACGAATGAAAAGTGATAAAAAAAAAACACGCAAAATGGACTCAAAATAACTTGAAAACACAAGAATACATGAAAAAAGCCTTGAAATAACCCTAAAACATTCAAAAACAAATGGAAAGGCTAAGAACACCATAAAACAACCTCAAATAATAAGAAAACACAAGAAACTACGAAAAGAGCTGTGAAATGACCTTAAAAGACTCAAAAACACTTGAAAAGATTTTAAAACACCATAAAAACAACTCAAATCTCTTCAAAACACACAAAAACGAACGAAAAATTGTAAAAACACCATAAAACAGCCATTATTTACTTGAAAACGCAAGAATTTATCAAAAAAGGCTTGAAATGACCTTAAAACATTCAAAAACATATGAAAAGGTAAAGAACAGCATAAAAACAACTCAAATCCCTTCAAAACACACATAAACGAATGAAAAAGGCTTATGAACTTCATACAACAACCTCATGTCTCTTCAGAAAGCAAGTAATTCTGAGAAGAGTCTTTAAATGACCTTAAAATACTTCAAAACACATCGACAGGCTAAAAACACCAAAAAAAAACCTCACATAACTTGAAAGCAAAAGACACCATGAAAAGATCTTTGAAATGGGCTTAAAACACTTAAAAATACTTGAAAAGGCTAAAAACACCATAAAAATAACTCAAATCTCTTCAAAACATCCACAAACGAATGAAAAGTGTTAAAATCACTGTAAAATAGCCTCAACTAACTTGAAAACACAAAAATTTATCAAAAGAGCCATGAAATGACCCTAAAACGTTCAAAAAGAATTGGAAAGGCTAATAACACCATAAAACAAGCTCAAATTATTTGAAAACACAAAATACTACGATAAGAGCATTGAAATGACCTCAAAAGACTCAAAAAAAATGAAATGGCTAAAAACACAAAAAAAAAAAACAACTCATATCTCTTCAAAACACACAAAAAAATAACTCATATCTCTTCAAAACACACAAAAACGAATGAAAAGTTTTAAAAACACCTTAAAACAGGCTTAAATAACTTGAAAATGCAAGAATATTAAAAAAGCCTTGAAATGACCTTAAACACTCAAAAACACTTGAAAAAGCTAGGAACACCATGAAAGCAACTCAAATCTCTAAGAAAACTACAAAATCAAATGAAAAAGACTTATGAAAATCATAAAACAACCTCAAATCTCTTAAAAATACAAGTAACTATCAAAATAGCCTTGAAATGATCGTAAAATACTTACACTTATGAAAAGGCTAAAAACATCATAAAACAACCTCAAATAACTTAAAAATACAAGAAACTATGAAAAAAGCCTGAAATATGCATAAAACACTTAAAAACACATGAAAAGGCTAAAACCATCATAAAAACAACTCAAATCTCTTAAAAACACACAAAACGAATGAAAAGTGGTAAAAACACCATAAAAAACATTCAATTCACTTGGAAACACAAGAAACTATCAAAAGAGTTAAAATGACCTTAAAACGTCAAAAACACATGAAAAGGCGAAAAGCACCATAAAACATTCTGAAATAACTTGAAAACGCAAGAAACAATGAAAATAGCTTTGAAATGACCTTAAAACACTCAAAAACACATGAAAAGATTAAGAACACCATAAAACCAACTCAAATCTCTTCAAAATACAGAAAACCGAATAGAAAATAATGAAAACATTGTAAAACAGTCTCAGCTAACATGAAAACGCAAGAATCTATAAAAAGAGCCTTGAATAATCTTGAAACAATCAAAAACACATGAAAAGGTTAAGAACACAATGAAAACAACTCAAATCTCTTAAGAACCACAAAAACAAATGAAAAAGGCTTAAGAACTTCATAAAACAACCTCAAATGTTTTCAAAACGCAAGTAACTATGAAAAGAGTATTGAAATGATCCTAAAATACTTAAAAATGCATTAAAATGCTAAAAACACTATAAAAAAAACCTCAAATAACATGAAAACATAAGAAACTATGAAAACAGCCTTGAAATGGGCTTAAAACACAAACATACTTGAAGATGCTAAAAACACCGTAAAAACAACTCAAATCTCTTCAAAACTCGCAAAAACGAATGAAAAGTTATAAAAACACTGTAATATAGTCTCAACTAACATGAAAACTCAAGAATCTGTCAAAAGAGCCTTTAAATGACCTTGAAACAAATTAAATACGCTTGCCAACTTCATAAAACAACCTCAAATCTCTTCAAAACGCAAGTAACTATTAGAAGATCCTTGAAATGACCTTAAAATATTTCAAAACACATGTAAAGGCTAAAAACACCATAAACGACCTCAAATAACTTAAAAACGCAAGTAACTACTGAAAGAGCCTTGAAATGGGCTTTAAACACTTAAAAATATGTGAAAGGGCTAAAAACATAAAAAAAAAAACCTCAAATCTCTTCAAAACACCCACAAACGAATGAAAAGTTGAATAAAGAAAACTGTATAACAGGCTCAACTAACTTGAAAACGCAAGAATCTCTCAAAAGAGCCTTGAAATGACCTTGAAACACTCAAAAACACATGAAAAGGCTAAAAACACCATAAAACCACCTCAAATGACACGAAAACGCAAGAAACTACGATAAGAGCATTGAAATATCCTCAAAACACTCGAAAACACATGAAATGACTAAAAAAACCATAAAAGCGACTCAAATATCTTCAAAACACACAAAAACGAATGAAAAGTTGTAAAAACATTGTAAAACTGGCTTAAATAACTTGAAAACACAAAAATCTATCAAAAAAGCCTTGAAATGACCTTAAAACACTCAAAAAAACTCGAAAAGACTAAGAACGCCATAAAAACAACTCAAATGTCTTAAACAACACAAAAACAAACAAAAAAGGCCTATGAACTTCATAAAACTCCCTCAAATCTCTTCAAAATGCAAGTAACTATGAAAATAGCCTTGAAATGATTGTAAAGTACTTAAAAACTCATGAAAAAGCCAAAAGAACCATAAAACAACCTCAAATAATTTAAAAACGCACGAAACTATGAAAAGAGCTTTGAAATTAGCTTAAAACACTTAAAAATACTTGGAAAGGCTAAAAATACCTTAAAAACTACTCAAATCTCTTCAAATACACAAAAAAGATTGAAAAGTGATAAAAAAAAACACCATAAAACAGTCTTAAATAACTTGAAAACGAAAGAATTGACTTGAAATGATTTTGAAACACTAAAAAAATGAAAAGGCTAAAAACACCACAGAAACAACTCAAATCTCTTAAAAACTTCAAAAACAAATGAAAAAAAATACTCAAAAACACATGAAATGGCTAAAAAAACCATAAAACATCTTCAAATAACTTGAAAACACAAGAAACAACGAAAACAGTCTTGAAATAACCTTATAACACTCAAAAACACATCAAAAGGCTAAAAAACCATGAAAACAACTCAAATCTCTTCAAAACACACAAAAACGAGTGAAAAGTGATGAAAACCCCATAAAGAAATCTTAAATAACTTGAAAACGCAAGTATCTAGCAAAATAGCGTTGAAATGACCTTGAAGCACTCAAAACCCCAAACAATTCAAATCTATTCAAAACACACAAAAACGAATGAAAAGTGATGAAAACACCATCAAGCAAACTTAAATAACTTGAAAACGCAAGAATCTATCAAAAGAGCCTTGAAATGACCTTAAAACACTCAAAACCCCAAATAACTCAAATCGCTTCAAAACACTCAAAAACGAAAGAAAACTGATAAAAACACCGTAAAATAGACTCAAAGTAACTTGAAAACGCAAGAATATATCAAAAGAGCCATGAAATGACCCTAAAACGTTCAAAAACAAATGGAAAGGCTAATAACACCATAAAATAACTTCAAATAACTTGAAAACACAAAAAACTACAACAAGAGCATTGAATCGACCGTTACAATAAGAGCATTGAAATGACGTCAAAAGACTCAAAAATAAATCAAATGGCTAAAAACACAAAACAACAACTCAAATCTCTTTAAAACACACAAAAACGAATGAAAAGTTGTAAAAACACCGTAAAACAGGCTTAAATAACTTGAAATGTAAAAATATATCAAAAAAGCCTTGAAATGACCTGAAAACACTCAAAAACACTTGAAAAGGCTAGGAACACCATAAAAACAACTCAAATCTCTAAAAAAAACTACAAAAACAAATGAAAAAGGCTTATGAACATCATACAACAACCTCAAATCTCTTAAAACGCAAGTAACTATCAAAATACCCTTGAAATGATCGTAAAATACTTAAAAACTCAAGAAAAGGCTAAAAACATGATAAAACAGCCTTAAACAACACGAAAACACAAGACACTATGAAAAATTCCATGAAACGGGCTTAAAACACTTAAAAATACTAGAGAATGCTAAAAACACTGTAAAAACAACTCAAATCTGTTCAAAACACACAAAAACGAATGAAAAGTGATGAAAACATTGTAATATAGTCTCAACTAACGCGAAAACAAAGAATCTTTCAAAAGAGCCTTTAAATGACCTTGTAACACTCAAAAATGCATGAAAAGGCTGAAAACACCATAAATTAACCTCAAATTACTTGAAAATGCAAGAAACAACCGAAAAAACCTTGAAATGACGTAAAAACACTAGAAAATGATAAAAACACCATAAAAACGACTCAAATCTCTTCAAAACACACAAAAACGAATGAAACGTGTGAAAAACACCATAAAAATAGGCTTAAATATCTTGAAAACGCAAGAATCTATCGAAAGAATCTTGAAATGACCTTGAAG
>JAOVYX010020728.1:0-16673 GCA_035668315.1 Drosera spatulata | reverse complement strand
ATTTTTCCTTCTCAAAACAGTATGTAGTATGATTCTGACTGGTATGCAAACTGTTCTATTGCAAATTACCTGAATTAGTTCGCAAACAAGATTCAAGTCATTTGGACTAATCCTTTTGTGCCCAACAAATTTTTCTAACAATTCAAGAAAGTAAGCAGTAAAGGATATAAGGATTTATACTGGTTCAGACAACATTGGCAAATAACAAATGAGGCTTAGTCAAGTCCTTCCTTGGTGACCAGTGTAGTCAAGCCAGGAAGTAGTTCACTATCTGCTTGTTTTTTTGTTTACAAAGAACCTCTTACAAGCTACTCAGAACTTGCTAAGAAAATCAAGCAACTTCTTGCACAAATCAACTCTTGACTTTGCTGTAGTGATGTTCTTGATGTAAATTAATGAACTCTTTATCTCAGATCTTCAATCCAACACACCAAAACGATTGCACGTTGATGATGAATGATTTGTAAGCTTGCTATCACTTTTTCACAATCGTCAACCTTCTCTGTCTAGATTGGATCTCCTTTTATAGGGCTTAGGCAATCGAAACCCGTGACCTTGTCTACTATGGTTTTGCCTCTGCTGCAAGACAGCTTTGTTGCATTAATCTGCTGCGCTATGTGATTTATTGTGAATCCTGGAGTACTTGGTCCTTTCTCTAACAGATACTTGGTTTATTTGCTACCCGTTTCATTTCATCCTATTTATCCTGAACTTCTGGTGTCGATGCATCTGAAGACCATCACTGATTATCCATCTGGGATCCTCTACTTCAATTTTGCATACATCTTATACTGTATTGACCATCCTAATTCTAAGCCTAAATAGATGACTACGAATATGTCCTAATCTAGAGGTTTGTTTATCTATTTCTATATACCTGGAGGGATTGCCCATTCATCCTTACAATCTTCCCCTAAGTTGACGCAAAAAAAAATCTCTAATCTAAAAATAGCAAGATTATAACTTCAACAACTATTCTAAAAAAAATGTTTTGAAAATTTTTTCTCACACACATTGTTCACAAAAAAACATAAAAGTTGCACGACGTTACAAAGAGTTCACCTCCTACTTCTATCATCTCTATGCTCCCTATATCCCTTTGATTTGATGCCCTTGTAGTAGTGTGCATTATGCCTTGGGGACCTCGATCTGGATCTTTCCCTGTGATGTCCTCTGTGGTGTTCCTTTGGCCTTGATCTCCTTCCTTTTTCATTGTCCCAGCTGCCTACCTCCATCTTAGACCTTGAGGGATCCTTGGACGAAGTTGTTCTCTACTTGTGTCTATTCTCCCCCTGAGCAATAGAGCCCTCTTCTACCACTGCTCTTTACTTGCTATTGTCCTTGCCCTTGTCCTTCTTTTCCTTCTCCTCCTTTTTGTTATCATCATATGAAGGTTGGAGGAGATGCTAAGTTCTTAGTTTGGCTATGAGTGCCTCGACTGCTTCTCCGAGGGATTGGATTTCTACAATAGTGGAAGACTGAGCTACACTTGATTTACTGATATTAACTTGCAGTCAATTCTCCAAGGCACGAACCATTTGATCATTGTTGATGATGTGTTTCTCTAATTGCTTATGAGTGGCCTCCAAGGACTACTGAAGACGCCTGACTTGTGTTGTCTAGGTGCTTCAAAGGCGGTTAATGACAAAAGTGTTTTTGACATCGGTGTTGTTGTTGTATTTGGTTCCTGAAGGACTCGCTTGATGGTCATGGCAATGCCATCATGCACAACTACAATTTAAGCCATATTTCTCATGATCAAGCTTCCTGAGGTGCTGAGCAATTGGGTCCAGACCTTGCAGCAGGGTGACATATTGCTCCTTAGTATAATTATGCAGTACTTTGATGTTTTTGTCTAGGCTGAATAGCTATTCATCAACAGACATGATTTTAGTTGTCTGGACGATTTTAGTACTGACCACATATATTCCCTTGAGCTTTTCTTGTAGATCATGAATTAATTCTGTTCGTCTGCTTGGGAGATGCAGACCTTCTGGTAGTATCAAATGCTTCTCTAAGACTCCTTGATGATGTTCTTGGTGTCATCTACAGATCTGTGGTTGCACTATGTAGCAGGGCGTCAGCAAAGCTGATGGATAGAGGGTCTGTAGTGGGGACTTAAACTCAAAAGTTGGAAGCTGGAGTGAACGCAATATCTAGGGAAGAGACAATGTTTCTAGGACCTGCTTCATGCTCCAAGACATATGGCAATTAAGGATGTTGTGATTTGGGAGTGTCACCCAAGAGATGATCTTTAATGTCTTTTACAGTCATATCAGGTAATTGTGTCGCATATGATGCAGTCGACTCCTCATGAGCTGGAGTGGCCTCAGGTACGTTAGTTGATTTATCCTCCACAAGAATAATTTCTTATTGTTCTGTATTGACTACATCATCAGCATGAGAGGGCGAGCTGTGTGCTTGTTGAGATTCATTATTGTCTTCTTCTGTGGTAGGATCAATTGACTCGTCTGCAGGTTGTAACTCGACTGCATCAAGGTTTACTATAGTTGTTTCCTCGACTACATCAATCTGTACTTCAGCATAGGTTAACGTTTGAGCTTAGCTTTCCCTGGGAACTTCATCTATCATGTGGTCATCTTCATCTGCATCTTTAGAAGGATTATGGTCATCGTCGTGGTCATTATCGTCACTGTCATCTCCTGTTGGTGGTAGTGCTGCATTGATTGGTCTGGAGAGATATGCATAGATCTTCTCTGCTGTAGCACAAACATGCTTGTCAATGATCTTCTAAAGCTCTACAACTACCTCTTCATTATAAACATATTCAACCGTTTTGAGCTGTGTAGGGAGGATCCTAGTGTTGGTCTTGACAGAGTCCTTGATTTCCAATTACAGTCAAAGAGGATATAGGCTTGATCAGGCCTCTTCTTCTTGTTAGATTCCTTCTTTCGTATTTCTGCCAATTGCTCCCTTTCAAATTTGGTGAGCTATAGCTCTACACTCACTTCAGTTTGGGTCCTATCTGGGTTGACCCTATATCTGATTGTTGGTCCAAAGAAGATGAGCTTTAGTCTCCTTCAAGTGCCCTTTCTTCTCTCAGGTGACAACTTGTTCTATTTTCCAAATTCATCAAGCATTGCTTCTGTTGGTGAGGGGCCATGAAGGGCTTGAGTCTTTGCCCTTTGTTTGGTGACCCTTGCCTCTACCTCTTGCACCTTTTTTAGTGCTTCTTCGATCTGTTCCCTTTTGATATCTACTTTTGAGGGTAATTTAACCTGTGTAATTATGGTAGACCATTTTTGGATTGCAGTAGAGACAGTTTCTGTTGCTGCAATGGACATGGTGTTGGTCTCTACTACAGTCCTTTTAGGATTGATAATTTTGATTGCAGGTGATGTTGTTACTGTCTTTTTGCTTGAAGCCTCCAAAGATCAGTTTTCACTTTCTCAATTTGTTTCCTGTTGTACCCCGTTTCAACTAGTTCGCTTTTGAGTTGAGCTCGAGGTCCTTCATGTACTTCTGTGTATTGCTCCTAAGCTTGTATTAAGATGGAGAGTAAGTGTCATCTGGCTTTGCCTTTAGAGACTCTAATACCAGATTGGCATCATGAAACACACTAGTTTCAAGATCGTTGGGTGGCAACATTTTTCACAAAGCTCCTTCCTCGATTGTTGTAAGCCGTAGTAGTTCTTCAGTTGTTGAAACGTGATCGATTGCATCAGTTGGTGCTTCAATTTGGATATCGAAAGGTTCAATCAGTCCCTCTGGTGGTGGTGTTGCTACCTTTTCAAGCAGTGCTGAGATTCATTCGTGTGTTCGACCTCCTTTGCAGTAGGCTGTGACTGGCAGCCTACAGTCGCGTCTTGTGCAGCAGACTTCCTCATCACCTGTGGTATTTCATTTTCAGCATGAGTTTCCTTGATGTGAGGCCCTGGAACATTTGAAACGGCCTCTTCTTCATCCTATGAGGCCTCAAGGACAAGTTTCTTTTGGTTTACCTTAGTGGTTTTAGAGCTGCTTTCTTTGATTGCAACTTGGCTTTTGCTACAGGTGCCGTTTTGGGAGTCTTGTCCTTCCCTGTTGTCTTTGCCTTCTCCACCAGTTCCTTTAGTGGTTGATCAAAGACTATTGCGATGGTTGGCTTTGCTGTTGCCTTTTATGAAAAGCCCTTTGGTTGTTTGCCAATATTGGTGATATCAATCTCCTTTGAAGCAGTTCATGGTTTTCCTTTCTTTTCAGATAGCTTGATCTTTGACTTCAAAAATATGCTCAGGATCCTTCCATATAGTAGTTGTCTTCCTTGGACAGTCTTTGCTAGTAGGATATATATGCAACTTAGCCTAGTTAGGCTTGGATTTCATTAGGATTGCACACATCACCTTTAGTTGATTAGTGGTGACTTGATCTTTGGCCTTTTCCCTCTACATGATGGACTTCTTGACAATGTTAGAAGTTTGTGGGGAATTGATAGCTTTTTCTTCATCACCCTGATGCTCTCATCCTTGTGTCCTATGTGAGCTTAGCTAGCCTTCCATTGTCCACCATTTCTTTTGATATGGTTAGAATTCCATCCCTGGGAACATATAAAAGCTCTTTGAAGTTTTTGGGGGTAATGGTGATTCTAGTCTTATCGCTTGTAGTATATGTGATGCTTTGAAGGTCGTCTACAACTTTGGCCATCTTGGATGAAATCTTTGACTTTGTCCTCATAGACTGCCGGTGGTTTTTCATAAGTACTTTAATCAAGCCTCCTGGATCAATTCTCCAATCTCCTTGATCTTCACAAGTTTATTCTTTAGTTTCTCGGAGTCTCGGACAACTCTTGTTTGCATATCAACCTTCTTCGAGACCTCCTTGGATTTTGTTGGAGTCTATTATTGTGTTCGCTCAGAGAATGCTCAGGATTGGCTAGGAGTGTTGGCCATTTCACAAAAGAGTATTTGATTTCGTAAACATGAGAGTAAGATTGAAAAAAGTTCGTGTTTTGAAAGCTAGGGTTTCGCAGTTGAGTGCTTAGAGAGAGAGAGAGAGAGAGAGAGAATGTTAAAGAGTCTTTAGGTCTCAAAGCACTTGGGTAGTTTATAAACAAATATTTATAACCGTTTGAAAATTCAAAATAATAGTCGTTGCATTTCTTTTCACTAAATAGTCACTTTTCTTACCGTTGCGAAATTTTAGGCACAGAAAACTATTTCGTTCGTAAGTTCAAAAATAGAAATGCAGTAAGATATTTAAATGATAGTCCGCATCTCTCCATGTAGTAGAGTACTATAGAGCATTTTGACCATATTCATTTAGATCAATGATTCCCAATTCTCCTTTAAATAGGATAAATTCGCTCTTATCAAGAGAGTTTATAAAATGTCTGTAATTTATTTTTCTCAAGAAATGAATTCTAACTTAATATGACCTTTTTGCACATGATCCTTGATAAAATGATATCTTACATCAATGCACTTGGTTCTGGAATGAAAAACTGGATTTTTTAAAATTGCAATTGTAGATGTGTTGTCACAAAAGATAGAAACTTTTGAAAACTCAATCCCTTAATCAAGCAATTGGGATTTCATCCATAATATCGATATTGTACAGCTCCCTGCTATAACATATTCAGCTTCTGCAGTAGAGATTGAGACAGTAGTATGTTTTTTGCTGAACCATGACACAAGCTTTAATCCTAAGAATATGCATGATCCACTAATACTTTTCCTGTCTACTCACTAGCCTACAAAGTCATCATTTGAATAGTCAATTAGTACTAAATATATTCCTTAGGATACCATAAACCCATATCTGGAGTTCGTTTGACATATTTCAAGATCCTCTTAACTGTAATATAATGCGATTCTTTGGGATCGGATTGATATATAACGCAAACACATACAAAATATAAAATATCAAGCCTACTAGCAGTAAGACAAAGTAATGAACCAATAATCCATATGCATAGTGTTTGATCAATGGACTTTCCACTTTCATCTTTGTCTATCTTTGGAGTAGAGTTCATTCGAGTTTTAATGTGACTTCCTTTTTCCAGTCCAAATTACTTTACTATGTTCCTTTGATAGTTTGCTTGACTTATGAATATTCCACTCTCCATTTGTTGAGCTTAAAGTCATAAGAACTACTTGAGCTCTCCCATTAGCTCATCTGAAATTTTTGAATTCATTAATGTAGCAAACCTTTCAATCAGCTTATTGTTGGTACAACCAAAAATGATATCATTAGCATATATTTGTACTAAGAGTGTGTGATCCTTATGTCTCTTCAGAGAATAAGCGGAAGTCCTAACATAGCTTGTTGTAAGAGTAGGGGGTGAATAGTCTCTTTTTAGAAGCTTTACTGTCAAACTAACAAAGATCAGTTAGACAGTAAAGTTGTTTTAAGCTACTGCAGTAATGCGGAACCTTATTGCAATAATGTTGGTTCCTTTTAGTTTATTCTTGATCAAAGTTGATCAGCAGTGGGGTTAAAGATAATGAAAATAGTAATGTAAGGACACATGAAGTTTTTATACTGGTTAGAGTATATAGATAAAATACGGCTATATCCCTTACTACTGTCTTCCCTTTACTATCAATGCGATATGTCAAGAGAATAGTACTATGCGTGATTGTTTTAGGCTCTCAATTAACCTGTCACTTTATAGTATGTACATGACAATACAAACCAATTACAAGATCTTTTTTTCTTCTTAACAGGACTTGAAATAGCCTCTTGCAATCGTTTGTCAAACATAAATACTATTCAATCCTTGCTTCAATCTTGCTTTCAAATAGCTGGCTCAAATCTTCAGCTATCAACTTCTCACATAGTTCACCTAAAGCCTTGCTGCATTCCTTTCTACACCAGCCTTGCTACATTCCTTTCTAAACCAGCCTTGTTGTATTCCTTTTTGAAGCAGCCTTACTGCACACCCACTAAGGCTCACTTTCCAAGAAGATGAGTCTCAGCCTTGGTGTATACTGGAATATTGTAAGACTAGGATTTTCCTATTACTCAATTTCTATACATCATGGGTTTTACACAACAATCTCCCCTAATATGATGATAGCAAACTCTATCTAAACAGCAAGAAGATATACATCTTTTCTTTTATTTACATCAAAGAAAACAAACATTCAAAATTTTGAGACATACCAATAGGCTCGCATGCTCTATGCTTCTGTCTCTTTGAAGCAATAAGGACATCATCATCTCTCCTTCTTTTTGTCATGGACCTTGGAGGCACAGGCTTGGGGGGCATAGCAGTCTTCTTTGAAGTAGCATGCGCTATAGTTTGTTATGACTCTCCTGATGAGCTTGGTTGTGTCCCTCTGCTGATTGTCTACTCCAAGGCTTGATTGAAAAGATCAAAACTGCTTTTAATGTTCTGCTTAGTTCTTTTTATGGCATCCTCCTCCAGATGAGTGTCAACCACACTTTTGTTCAGTAATGCCCTTGATTGCATTTGTGAGTCCAAGGATGAGTGGAATGGTGTCCTGAGTCTTTGTTGTTGCTATTTTAGACTCTCCCCTATTTGCTAACATCAGTGAAAGGGAAGAGAGTGCTACATATGAAAAGTTGGCTCAAATAGTTGATCATGGACTTGATTTGATGGAGTTATGTTTTTATCTTCGTTTGGTTCTTCTCCATCAGATACTTGAGCATGGCAATATCATCAGCCAAGGAGGTGGTTTGTCTCTCTACATGCTCTGTTAGGCGAACAACTTGCTCAGTAATGGGGTTGGTGAGGGAGTTCAATTGAGATCGGTGTTGTTCTGTAGTCTGTTGATCCATTTCTCTCATAGTCTTATTCAGAGGACCAAAGAAGCATCTGTTGTAGTGGCGATAATGGATGCATGCTTCGTATGACGTTTGATCTAAGTTATGGTCTTCGTGAAGTCTGTGTTGGGATACTCAACTGTGCGCTGGAGTTTGCTGAGTTGACCTTGCAGGGACTCAGCAGTAGAGTTCATCTGGGAGATGGCAGTAAAGAAGTGCTCATCCTGTTGTCGCTGAAGCTGGAGTACTTGTGTGACCAATAATTACAGCAGCTTCATTAGATCATGAAGATTAACAACAGCCCCTAGAGCAACAGAGATGTGGTGTGCTGTTCGTTCTTGGGCTGTGGGAAAGCCTTTAAGGAAGAGCTCAAAGTACTCTTGAATAGGTGACACTGCTTTGGGAGGGGCTTTGGAATATACAGGGGAGCCCGATCCTTCTGTAGCAGGGTGAGGTGGTGAAGATGGGTTGTTGTGGTGGCGTGAGTTGAGGAATACTGAAGAGAGGGGACTCCACAGTAATAATATCATAAATTGCCTTTTGCAGTGGTGATGGAGTCTGCAGATGGAATGTTATGATGCAGAGGGGTCTGTATGCCTTGAGAAATACCTCTTAACTCTGAATGTATTCCAAGGGCCACCGCGGTAATGAGGTCAGCACCGGCAGAAGCTCCTCTGCTTGTAGAGTTAACTCCCCTTGGGTTGCTACAGGAATGACAATAAGATCTTGTGCAGAAGACTCTGCAGCAACTATATCCATAAGCTCATCATCTAAGTTATCTTGTTATAGTGAAGAAGGGGGAGGGGCATTGTCTTCATCATCTCCACTGTTCTTGCCACCTCTAGAAATCATGCCTCCTGTTATGATAGCCACATATTCCTATAAAAGAGTTGTTGTGGCATTTTGGAGAAGAAATCCTCTTTCCTTGTCTGGAGTTATCACAAACGCTAGAAGGGCTTCCCTATCCGCGGAGAGCTGTTTGCTTTAATAATTGCTGTCATTTTATTTGATGTCCAGCGTGACTCCAATCCCTAAGGCATACATGGATGTGTCTGCAGGGGGTGCTATCATCATTAACTTGTTACAGGAGTTGATAAGGAGGGTTTCTGTTGGCAGGGGTTCTATTGTACCTCTTTAGCCTTTTGTTGCTTCATCTTTAGGTGAAAGTTGAGGGTGGTCTGGTGGGAACATTTTGGCTTATGGTGGTGATGGTTGTTTGAGTTAAAGTTGAGGTTGGTTGGACATTTTCAATGTCACTTTGGATGGCTGCAACAACTTGAGCCTCCACAGTAGGATTGGAGAGAGATGCTGCAAGGGCATTCTCTTCAATGGCTAGCTTTGTTGCAAGGGCAGCATCCTCCTCGATTTGCCTCTGGCCTCTCTTGGGCTTACGCTGTTCAACCAAAACTTCTTTCCCTTTAACTTTGGGATCTATGGTTGGTTGAGGTCTTTGTTAGGTATGTGGGTGGTTTCGGATGATAATGCTTGTGGATGTAGTTGTGGTTGTTGGTGTTGATATTTGTGGTGGTGAGGCCTCTGTGGTGGTGGTGATAGGGTCGCTATCTTCACCCATCGTTGCAGAAGTATCCTTCTCCATTGCTGTAGGAGGTGGAGAAGGGATTGCCTCACGTGGCAAGTCCATTAGTACTTCCGCAATCACCTCAGTGGTTGTGGTGATCATAGGAGAGGGACTCTTTACTTGTAGCAACCTCCATGACTGCTGCAATAAGAGTGGAGTCTGCTGCAGTAGGGCTGGCCTGAGCTTCTTGTGAAGCCTTGCTGCTCATGGAAGACTCAGAAGGAAGAATCAGCTTCCTCTTGGTGATATCTTTCTTTGTCTTCTTCAAAGTCTTTTTGAGAGCCCTTTTGAACCCAGGAACCTTCTTCGCAGCAACATTAGTTGCCTGAGTTTCAGTAGATTCAGACTCTACATCAGTACCCCGAGAGGTCTCAGCAACTTCTGCTACAGTGGCCTTTGCAGCACCCTTGCTACCTGGTTTGACTCCCTAATTGGAGATAGCTTTTCCAATGATGATCTTGTTGACATTCTACTTCTTCCCTTGCTATGCTGGAATTGTCAGCACATATTAAAGAATCACACTCCAGATCCTTTCAAAGAAATTTTGCTAATAGGTCATCCCCAGCTGTTGAAGAAGAATATAGGTCCAATTCATGTTGTTTTTCATGAGCATTGCACTCATAATTGCCAACTGGTCCCCTGTAACCTGGTTCTTAGCATGTTCCCTTGACACCAATACTTTCTTTACTACGTCTGCAAGCAATTTGTACTTGAGGGGTAGTGCAGCCTTCATTATTCGCAATAGGTGATCCTGATCTTCTTCCCCTAGCATCTGCAAACTGGCTACTTGAATGGTTTCCTCATCAACATCAGTATCACCTTCCTTGGAGAGCTTAAGAGCCTTTTCTTGGGTTTCTGCGTCTATGGTTAGGTCCTGTCCCTAACCTTACCATATATGTGAGTCTCATCATCATCCTCTGTCACGTTATTTTTATCTGCCCTTACACTGTCTAGGAATTATTGTACCATGTCCCCAGAAAGATCAACCCATTGTGCCCAAGGACAAACTCCAGTCCTGCAAGTGAAAATAGGTTGATGACTTCCTTGATGTCATCACCAGCCATGTTGAGAGATTCAAAACCAAGTACAAATCCTATTTGGAATTTGGTTTCAGAAGATTCCAATTCAGTCTTGTTCTTCGATTTAATCATTTTGAGTGTCATTTGAAGATTTTAGAAGTTGAGAGAGAGTTTTGGAAATTTGAGAGTTTTGAATTTTAGAGAGTGAAATTTATCACAATAGAGTAATCGTAAATGGTAAAAGGCTTGCCAATGGTCCCTATTTATGGCAAAACAGAAACTTTTTCAATTGGATGATGAAAAAGTGGGGTGTGTATGTGGCCACTAGCTGCTTCTTGGGAAACAGCATAGTTATGATGTGACTGTTCAGTGTTAGTGTAACGTATCTTACTGTAGTAAGGGTAAACTTTTCTATAATAAGGTAATTCCCAAGCATTGCTACAGTAAGGTGTGAACCTTCTTATAGTAGCTTGACACTCTGCTTACAAAAATGTATATTATGAGGCATTAATGCCTTATTTAAATCTAACATACCAAATTCTCCTCTAAAAAAAAAATAGATTCTTTTACGGGTTTTGTGAAAATGTCTACTATTTGATATTCAGTTGATGTGAATTCTAATTTCACATTATCCTTCTGCACATGATCTCTAATAAAATGATATCTTATATCTATGTGCTTTGTCCAAGAATGACAATTACAGAGGTGTTATCACAATAGATAGGAGTTTTAAGAATACTTAACTCATAGTCAAGAAGTTAAGATTTCATCCAAATGATCTGTGCAACATAGCTTGCTGCAGCAATGTATTCTACTTCTGTAGTAGAGGTTGACACAGTTGACTATTTCTTCCTGAACTATGATACTAATCTTGAACCAAGATAGTGACATGATCCACTTATACTTTTCCTATATTCTGCAAACTGCAAAGTCGGCATCTGAGAAACACATTAGTTCTAATCAATATTCCTTTGGATACCACAACCCTAAGTCAGGAGTCCCTTTGAGATATCTCAAGGTCCTCTTGACTGTAGTAAGGTTTGATTCCTTAGGATTGGATTGGTACAAGGCACAAACATACACAGAATACATAGTATCAGGCCTACTTGCAGTATGGTATAGTAATGATCCAATGATGCCCCCGTACAACTTTTGATCAATTGATTTTCCACATTCATCCTTATCCATCTTAATAGTTAAGCTCATTGGTGTCTTTATTGTGGAGGCATTTTCTAAATCGAACTTCTTAATCATATTTCAAAGATACTTAGATTGGTTTATGAAATTGCCTTTATCACATTACTGTACTTGAAGACCTAGGAAGTACTTGAGTTCACCCATGAGACTCATCTAAAACTTAGATTTCATAAGCTTAGAAAATATATCACAAAATTTTCTCACTACTCCTAAAAATGAAATCATCAACATAAATTTGGACCAATAAAATATGACCCTTGTGTGCTTGATGAAAAGAGTTGTGTCTACTTTTCCTCTCTTAAAGCCATGATCAATGAGAAAACCTGACAAGCTTTCATACCAAGCTCTTGGAGATTGTTTCAATCCATAGCCTTGTCAAGCCTGCAGACTTGTTTCTACAGCTGGATTGAACCTCTATTGATGGCAACCTGGCTATTTGTTCTTCGATTGCAATATGATGGCAAGGTTGTGTAGGAAATCGATCTCTTTGCTTTCTGGTGATGATCTCCCTTTTATTCAACTCCCGGAATCAGTAAGTTTGGATCTCCAGCTTTTTTTGGATAGCAATCTGATCTTATTTTCGTGCTTAGGACACCAAAACTTTCCATATCTACAAAACAATCCGAAATAGATTTGTAGCAGAATATTTGAATTTTGCTCAATATATTGTTTGTCCATATATAAGATATTCAAAATAATCAATGAGGACTTAACAAACTTAGCATAATTACCAAAACAGGAACTTTCCATGTTTATAAGATATATATGGAAATTGAGGAAGGCCTAAGCCTTGCTTACACCTATCTCACTTCTGATACCAACGGGGAAGGCCCAGGTTTTCGGGTGTTTTTCTAGCAACCTATGCTCAAGATCAATTTGTTCAATCAATGTCATCATCTAAACATATGAACTCAACAATATTCCCCGTTTTTTATGAAGACAACCAATTGATGGCCTATTCAGTACAGGGATCTAAAGGCTTGTTAGAAAACCCTAGGCATGTACAGAAAGCAATCAACATAATATCCAACAAAGACAATCAGGGTTAAAAAACACTTAAGAGCAAGGCAAGCTTTAAACACAATCAAAGACAGCTCAACCAATGGCCATCACACTTCTTTTCCCCCTTTGGCATTCTCAAAAAGGGAAAAATAGCCTGTATTTCAACCAAATATCCCTGTAAACCATCTCTACATCTCAATGTTCCTTCAAGAAGATATCATCATCCCCACTCTCAAGGATAGAAATCATTTCAGATCAAGAAACACTACTCTGAGATGTCAGGTCTTATTCCTCAAGCATGAATAAGCAAAGCAAGCAATAACATTTGTTATTACAGACCATATTGCAAATTCAAGTCTTGGCCATAGTTCAAGGATAGGATAGTCCAAAATGGGCTAAATCAAAGATAATAAGGCTAGGCTACAGGGTTTTTGGGTTAGGCTTGGGAGGTGAAGGAAAGGGAGATATCCTATATCTTCTTCAATTGAAGCTTCACAATGTTGAGCTCCTTGGTTAGTTCGACCACCTTCTTCTCCTCTTCCTTCAGCTGAGCATTGATAGCCAACAACATAGAATGCAGCTCTGAGATCTTGTTCACATTCTCCAAGCATTTGAGGCAGCTTGGAGGTTCTTGTGACTGTGAATAAGGACTTGGTGCTGAAGGCCCGGGTCTTGTTGCAGCTTGTATCTTTCAAACACAATAAAGATTATTGAACATCAACAACCTAAAGTAGCTCTCCCCATACCTATCAGAAACCGTGACCTTGGTTGTGTCTTCCTCCAAATTAGGCACTTCAAAATGCATGAAAACCTTTGTGAGCAAACACCATATGGAAACTCATAACTCCTATGAGAAGCCACATATTGCATATGTTTGATCACAAGAAAAGGCAGGTTGATAGGTTTTTCATCCGTTAGTAACTCCATCAAAATCATATCTAGTGCAGTAGCTTCAGTTTTCCTTGAACCTCTTGGAATCAAGCACTTAATCACAAAAATGTGAATAAGCCTATGCATATCAAAGAGCTCTTTGGTGGTGACCTTCCTAATAGTTGTCAAGGTCTAATTCTGAGTATACTTCATCACCAAGGCCAGAGGTTCAATCTCATCCACCATGGGCCATGTAAACTTGGCATACACATTATAACCAGCAACCGGAATATCCAAGATCTCACCCAACTTCTTAGCAGTAAGAAGAACGAATTTACCATTCACATTGGTGGTAAAGGAGGCTTAGGCCTCGTTGTACTCCAAATTCTGATAAAACTCCTTTATGGCCAGTGGATGATAGGGAGCTTCATACCCAATAAAAGTAGTCCATTCCTAAGTCCATTGCTCCTAAGCCAGGTAAAAGAAATCACCTTTCCAAGCTGAATATCCCTAGAGGCAATAGGGATAGGTGTAAGATCCACAAGTACAAATTAGAGGGGAGGTCAATAGGTTGTTATAAACTTTTTAGTATAATAGAGCGGAATATTTGATTTGAATACACCGATGACCTTTGCAGACTACCAAGAGTGTTTACATAAGAGACTTGTACTTTGAGAATTTATCTCTGTTTGCTGTTTTGATTGATTTCTAACAGTTATAAAAATACAAAGTAATGGAAAGCAAGTAAAGAACGCAGGATTTATACTGGTTCAGACACTTGTTATAAACTGATAATCGAGAGCTTAGTCCAGTCTTCCCTTGGTGATCAATGTAGTCAATCCAAGTGGTGAGTTCACTATCTTCTTGTTTTTGGCTTACAAGACAAACCCTTTACAAGTTTGCCAACTTGTCAAAGGTGCAGAACCTAGACCCTTTGCATAGATCCTTAGCTGGACTCCGCTGCAGCTTCTGTTCTTCAATGCAGACTAGTAAACCCTCTTCTTCCTGTTCTTCTTCAATTCAGCTCACTCGAACAGTTTGAATTCAGATTTGTTTTTCACACTTTGTATGTTCAATCCTTCATTCAACAGCACTGTTCGTTGAGCTCTTTGATCCCATTGTAGAGGCTGAGGGAATGAACCTGTAACTGTAACAGGTCTGATGTTGATAGCTTATCACATGTGACTCCTCCACTGATGTTGACAGCTGACTTTATTCTGATCCTCGTAATGTCACTTCATACCTCAAATCTTCGATTTGATCAAAGGGTCTAGATTTTCTTTGCTAGGGTTTTGGTCTTGTTCGTCACTGTTCAAGGGATGGGCCTTCTTCAATTCTGTTTCTCATGACATGGCGTCGATCTTCCTTTTCACTACTTCTATCAGAATCTCCATAGATCATTCCCTTTGCAACTGTGGAGTGTATCTCTGGCATTGGTGAGGATGGTGGTGTCTAAAAATCGTCACACCCTCTCCTTTCTTCATAGATTCTGTCTCATTCATACCTGATTCTACTTTCTCTGATATCTTCCACTCTATTGCGTGTTGTTCTTTGGGGTGTATGGTGGCAAGCGGCTTTGCAAGACTAATCTCTCCCAAGTGCTCGTCGATATCAACCAGATTCTCCCTTGTATTTGTGAAATGGCTCTTGCTTTGTTTTGGGATCTAGTTTTGGGATGAGGAGCCATATATAGAGAGTGATTTGTAAAGTTATGGAATGGTTTTCAGAAGGTTGTTTTGTGTTTTGGAAACTTGTGGTTGTATGTGGCTTTGAGAAATTTTGGCAGTTGTATATAGAAGGCAAGTATGAGGAAGGGCTGGGTCATTGTGGTGGTAACAAAATAATGGTCATGCAATAATCAAATCACTCCAACTCAACTTAAAACATACCTTTGGGGAACTTATCTTCCCCTCTTTAGTGTTCACTTTTTTCATCATGATTTGACATTTGCTTAAAGATTCAGGATCATCGACCTTCCTATCTTGACATCAATCAAATGGAAACATGTCTACAGAAAATATTTAGTTTCAAACAGAATATCCTCCCAAATCAACTCAGTTTTAGAGAGAGAATTAATGTAATGGCAAGAAGTTAAAATATTTTGATCATGCCTTATCTTCTCAAATCTTTCTCTCCCTAAAGGTTTTGTGAAGATATCAGCCAATTGATTTTTTGTATTACAATGTTCCAAGATTATATTGTCAATTCATAATTATCTCTCAAGAAGTGATATCTAATGTCAATACGTTTCATTCTTGAGTGTTGGACAGGATTTTTGATGACAGATATAGCACTTGTGTTGTCACATAAAATTCGAACACAACCAAGGCCCAGGCCATAGTCTCTAAGTTGTTGTTTTATCCAAAATGATTATGCACAACATAATCCAGCAGCTATATATTCAGCTTATGTGGTAGAAAGGGCTACTGAATTCTGTTTCTTTGATGACCAAGAGACTAAGCATGGACCTAGAAAATGACATGTACCAATAATACTTTTCTTGTTCACTAAATGACCTACAAAATCAGCATCAAAATATCCAAACAAGTCAAAATTGGTTCCCTTAGGATACCAACGACCCAAGCCTTCTGAGCCTTTGAGATACTTCATTATTCATTTGACAATTTTAAGGTGTGATTCCTTAGGATTAACAAAAAATCTAGCACACAAGCAAACACTAAATATGATATCAGGTCTACAAGCAGTCAAATAGAGTAAGAAACCAATCATACCTCTGTAGATTTTCTTACTACATCCTTACCTTGAAGATCAGCATCTAGCTTACATGCAGTAGGTATTGGGCTGTCAAATGTCTTGGAATCAGTCATGCCAAATTTCTTGAGTATTTCCTTGAGATACTTCTGCAGGTGAATGATTGTCCCTTCATTCCCTTGCTTGATTTGGAGTCCTAGGAAGAATGTCAACTCTCCCATCATACTCATTTTAAATTCTCTTGTCATGAGCTAAGAGAATTCGTTGCAGAAGATCTCATTAGTGGCAGCGAATATGATATCATCGACATAAATTTGTACTACTAACAAATCAGATTTGTCACGGTTCTTGATTAACAAAGTTTTATCAACTTGACCCTTAGTGAAACTATAACGCCCCGAGTTTTCCGATCTTTTTCTAGAAAACCCACGTAGCATTACTGTCGTCAGGATCCTACAAATACTAACCAGGCAATTCAACTTAACCAGATTTAGAATAAGTACTAAATAAAATTATACTTAAAGCATCATCATACTAAGTCCACAAGTTTACTTAAATATTATACA
>JAOVYX010020727.1:0-16675 GCA_035668315.1 Drosera spatulata | reverse complement strand
AGGGTATACGGCTTGATACGACACATAAATACATTGAAAAATAATTTCTTGGACTGGCTGAGAGGCGTCGCGGCCGCGACTGAATTCAGGCAGTGAACTAACAGGTTTTTCAGATTTTTAGGCCTAACTTCGAACGTACATAACTTCCTTGTTTATAAACCAAATTGAGTGATTCTTGATTCATTGGAAACGTCAAGAAGTCCGTTACAACTTTATTTGAGGACTCATTTGCTGAATCAGGCTCTAACTAGGGTAAAAATACGTTTTAATGTGAACATAAAAGCTATCCAAGAACGGATACGGACTAGTTTGTTTGTTTTTGCGTTTTACCCAATCAATTCAATCCCAAATGATGTAAAACTTCATAAACATAACATTTACTTAGTTCTTGTCATGTTTGTTCAATTTTGGGCTTGTTTGATACATAAAATCTTAGGTTTCGGGGTCTCATGAGCATAACTTATTTTTTGGTTCAAATAACACGTTTCTTTGTCCGTGACCTGTTTTTCATGTTATTTTTCTTGTTTTTTGATCACATATAATCGTTGAAGAGTTGAAAACAGAAGTGGCATAACTCACCCTCTCGTTGAAACAGTTTTGAGCCCGGTGTGCCTTGGTTTGCTTCCTTTGACATGAAAAACACCCTCTTGTTCCTTTGATGGTTCGAACGCCTTCTCCTCCTCTCCTTCTTCTTTCCAGCAACTACCATAGCCTCGTCTCGAGCTGCTGTGATCCTTAAGAGCTTCGTTTCGTTGTAACCCGAGCTTATCCCAAGAGTACCATGAAAAAGAAAGAATAAGAAAGAAGAAGGTGAGGGATGGTGTGTAAGAAGAAGAAGGAAGTGAAGGATGTGTCTAAGAGTAAGGCTGCTGTGTATCCGGCTGCTGGTTGATGGAAGCCAAGTGGGGGTGGTTGTCGTGGCCAGATCAGGGAACTGAGACAGAATAAGGGAGGAGTGGAGGAGAAGTGGTGGGGAGAAAAGGATGGAAAGGGGGTTTGGTGGGTAGTTTTAAAAAAAAAATCCCTGTTTCGTTTAATCGCAGGATCAGTTAATCCCATATCTCTCACAATCTTCGCTCAAACTTTACCACCATGCTCAAAAAATCATGTTATTAATTAACATAAAATTTTCCAAATTTTTCCGCGATAAAAAGTTATCCCCACTTCGTCACAAGTTTTAATGTTATGAACGTAACGTTACATCTCAAAACTTTGAAATGAGATTCTTTTCTTTCTTTTAATTTATTATAAACGAAGAAACGCATATTTTATTACGTTTATTAATTTTCGAATCATTATTTGATCACAAATTTTATATTTATTTGATCGTATTTTTCTGAGGCTTTATAATATTGCTCTTGCAGCAATAGTCAACACTCGTAACGAAACCAAAAGTTTTCCTATATTCATCTACTCGTGTTATAGTTGTAGTGATCAGACGTTCAATACTATCGATTATATCAATAAACAAGTCATAGACTACCTTCCGAGATAAACAAGTCATAGACTCGTGGGGTTAAAGACTTTTAGCATCAAAGGCTTATTTATAACAACTCTTGTCAAAGCCTTCTTTTGCCATAATTAACCAGTAGATTAGTACAACATTCAATTTCTTTCCGTTCATTGATTGATCTATATGGGGTTTGTTTCTATCCCCAAAGAATCCGGCATGATCTAAAAAAAGGAGAAGTTTGTTGACACGGAATCGGACCACTTTGTGAAAAGCATCTCAGCAAAATCTACGACACACCCGAAGGTTGGTGAAGGACCGCGACTCTATTCAACTAAGAGGATTCTTGCGGTTTTTGGTACATTAGGAGTGTTGGTATTTGACAATCCTGGAATTCTCATCACGAACGTGAAACTGATTGTAAATCGTAACACTCAGAATGGATGAATTTTTAAGTTTTGTTGTTGGAGAACCAACTTTATTTATAGGTGTATGAACTGGAAACTCATATAACGTCTCGTAATATTATAAATAGTTCAACTCGAGCTGTCACGGAAAATACATGAACGGAAATTCATGGTTAATGAAATCAAATGAAAACCTATTCAGATTTGTAAAATGAAATGTTTATTATGGCTATGGTTTAGTGAGTGATATATTTAAATTTGTTTCTTCCACAAATCCAGCTTCTATTAGAACATTTGAGAAACATCACATCATCTTAAGCATTGCAAAGTCTTTGCATCCACGAAGTGATAACATATTCTTCTATTTATTTTTACAACATAAGTTTTTCGTAAGTTGTACTGATCAAATGATTAAAACATGAAACACGATTACTTTGAATACCCAAGTTGAACTCTTTGTTCAGGTAGCCAACATATGATGCTAATTTAAACACTTTTTTCTTCAAAACAAAAATCGTTACGAATGGGACATGTGTTGAAAAACAAAAATTGATATATCATGAGCCAATTAAACAAGATTAAGTGTGACACGAAAAACTATCTAATTCTGAAGATATAATTGTTGATAGGTATCCTCAATGATTGTTAAAGTTTGATTGTGTTGATACTTTACAAACTACTCTTGATAATTTGGATTTTCATCTTCAATTTTGGCCATGGCAATATGACATCATGTCAAAGCAAATAGCAACAAGGTTTTATTCCAAAAAGCCCCCTTCGTTTTTTGTATTCAATTCTTAATAGATTGCTTTATAAAGTTAATACACAACTTGCAAGTCGCATGTCTTACAAAAACTCGAGGCATCCATTTCATAACTTGATTGATTTCACCTTCAGCTAAGATTCTTTGAATTTGAATCATGATCGGGATCAATCACGATCAAAAAGTTAAACAATTTATCAAGTTTGGTTCGTTTAAATGATGATCAATGATCCATGTCGTCGACCCGATGATACACTAATCAACATACATGCAACATAATCCAAAAACTATCATTTGCCCCCTCTTAATCTTAGGAAATCATGAACAAGATTAAAGCTCATAATAACTTTTAAGGGGATGTTTTTGCTCTATGCGAAATCAAACAGTTATAGTCCAAATGATCTGAAGTTTGGTCCATACAAATAAAGCTTTTCACGAATAAGAACAAAGGTCATCCCCTCTTAATTCATATCGATACAACTCGAAAACACTGATATTTCTGTTAGATGAGACGAGATGTACTTCGCTTAATCTCACAATGCTATTAATCGATCAACTCAAGTTAGAATTAACTTTAAAAGAGTATGAACTTGAAAACTATAGCATACCTTACATTAGCTCAAATCATCACAAAAAATTCATGGCTATTGAAACAAAAACATATTTGGCTCTGTAAAATGGAATGAAATATTATTTGGTAAAAAAAACAAAATTATGGATAATTGACCTGGGAAAAGTGTCCGGCACAATTATGGTAAAAATATTTTATTATTTGCATTTGCGGTCTGACTCTAATCTATTTAAAAACTTTTACTCATATTAGAACATTTGAGAAAGAGAATTTTCACATAGCATTGTAAATGTTGTAAACTCCTTCCATCAACAAAATAATAACATATTCATCTTTTTATTTTTGTAGTATACGCTGTTCATAAGTATTATCCTAATTTGAAGTTGTTTGATCAAATGATCAAACCATGGCAAACAATCACCTTGAATACGAAAGGCAGTTAAAAACTATTAGCAAAAGACCCAAGATGAAATCTTTGCTTGTTATGCAGCCAACATCTGATGTTAACTTATATCCGGCCTCTTTGCTCTGAAGAAGATAACTACGATTGGGACATGTGTTGAAACAAAAAATTGATATGCCATTAGAAGATTGAACAACACTTTTTAAAAGGAAATATTCGGTGATAAGCCTAACTTTTGTTGAGATCTGGCTCTTGAGCTGGGACTTTGTCATTTGTGTTCTACCTGATAGATCAAATCTAACCCGAAAAACTATCTAATGTTATATAAGTAAATTCTGAGGATAGAATTGTTGATATATAGGTTTCATCAAGGTTTGTAACAGTTTGATTTGGGGCAACTGCTATTGCTATTAAACTACTCTTCATATTTTTCACTTTCCTCTTACAATTTGCCACTGACATGTTGTCAAAGCATGTAGCAACAAGGTTTCATTCCAAAGTTTCCTTCTTTTTTTGTCTTCAAAGTTTAATAGATTTGTTCTATAAAGCCAATACACATCTTGCAATATGTATGTCTTACAAAAACTTGAAGTCATCCATTTTATCCCTTGATTGACTTAACCTTCAACCAAGATTCCATTGAATTGGAATCAAAACCGGGATCACTCACGATTATAAATTAAATGATTGATCAAGTTTGGTTCAGTAACACAATGAGAAATGGTCCCTGTCAATGACCCGATGATACACTAATCAATAGAGATGCAAGCCATTTTAAAATCTATCATTTGCCTCTTAATGATCTTACAAAGGAAATCCATACCAAGATCATAGTATGCCATTTTCTCTATGCAAAGTCCATAGTTATGGTCCAAGTAAAATGAAGTCTGATCCTTGCAAATAACGTTTTTAATTCCATGTTTACGAATATAAACGTAAAATTCCTCCTCGACACCGATACAACTCAACAACACAAATACTTCCAACATTTATGGGCTCCAGATTTCTGTGTAGTGGTTGACTTAACCACAAAAAATGCAAACCAATCACCGCCAAGACTTAGATTAGATGAAAACCAGTTGCTTCTCTGCTTTCCCTCAATGGTTGACTTCGCACATTCCTTCATCACCCAAGCAACAACCTCTCCACCTTCTCTCAACATGGCCAAACCAAAACCAAAACCAAAACACCAAACCATACCACTCATCATCATCTCCAAACAATCATCTTGTGATCAACCCATTTGATCACAACAAAAAATGAGCAACTCGACGACGACGGGTCTCCTAGGTGACGACACCACAGGCGGGTTCATGTATGGCATAGGAATCTCAGTCGGCGTAATCCTCCTAATCTCAACCATCACGCTCACATCTTACTATTGCACCCGCTCCAACGACCAAAATAGACCAATCCAGCATCGTCATCCAACGACCATACCGGCTCCATCATCGTCTTCTCATTGCACGGTTGATCTTGGTGTCGATGAGGCGACGTTGATGAAGTACCCAAAGGTAGCTTATAATGGGTCTGAAGAGGGCGATGGTTCAACGAGAAAGTGTTGTTCCATTTGCTTAGGGGAGTATAAGAAGAAGGATGTGCTTAGAGTGTTGCCGGACTGTGGTCATGCGTTTCACATGATGTGTGTCGATCCTTGGCTCAGGATTAACGCTTCTTGTCTGTTACAAACGGATCTATTAATTATAAACAGAAACAATAACAAGTGCGTAAAAATAAATGAGACAAAAATTTTTACGTGGAAACCCTTACGGAAAAAAACCACGGGCAGTCGCCGACGACGAAAAATCCACTAGTCAAATGAGGAAATACAAAAGGACGTACACTCAAAATATCGAGAATCTCACAATAAAGAATAAAGATAATAATCTTTAAAATAAATCCCTTAAACCCCTCAATATGTTTTTATGTGTGTATATGTGAATAGGAAAAGCTCAATCTTATCTCTTTGCTTCTCCCCCATTTCTCTGCCCACTTCCCTGCTCCTCTTCTCTGCGTCTCTCATCTTCCTCAACTAGCCTCTCCCCTTCTTTTATACACAAAACCAAACACGGAAGGCCACGAACTAAACACGGACAAGTCACACGAACACCACGCGGACGAAACACGAAGACAGCGGGAGACCACGTGGATTTGAGGCATCATCAACAAATCTTCACCTTGATTCAAATCAGCTTCATTGTCGTCGAACAACCTCCACCTAGGTTTCAAACGAGCCAGTTGCCCTCCACTCCTAAGAGTTTTAGGCAATGACGAAACTTTGATACATGAACTGGCTTCGTCAACATATCTGCTGGATTATCAGTAGTCGCAATCTTGATTACCTTGACATCTTTAACGTCCGTACAAAGTAATACCGGATGTCAATGTGCATCTGGTCACGAGTGAGACGAATGGCTGAAGAACTATTACAATGGACTACTGTGCGATCTTGTTTCATACTAAGTCTAAAGCCAAATTCCTCAACCAAATCGCCTCCTTCACAGCTAATGCAACAGCCATAAACTCAACTTCTGTAATACTCAATGTCACAGTATCCTGTAAAGTTGCCTTTCAAGAAATTGGCCCACCACAGAAAATGAATACATACCCTGTAAGTGACCTCCGATGATCCACATCTTCAGCATAGTCTGAATCTAAGAACCCTTCAATATTGTTACTGTCTTCACCTTGCCTTATATCGTAGACGAGATTCAATCCTGATGAACCCTTAAGATACCTAAGGATCCATTTCACAGCCATAGTGTACATCAGGGATCCAACTGTACTCGCATATGGCACTGAGGCCATACTCCTTACCTCATCCTCAGTCTTCGATGAGAGCTCCAAGGATAGCTTGAAGTGCGCTGCTAAGGGAGTAGAAACGGACTTGTCATCTTTCATGCCAAATCGGTCTAGAACCTTCTCAATGTACTTCTTCTGACTCAAGGTTAAGACTCCATGCTTCCTATCCCGCTCGATCTCCATGCCCAAAATCTTCTTTACTGGGTCGAGATCCTTCATATCGAACTCACTACTGAGTTACACCTTCAACCTGTCAATAGTCCCCTTGTCTCTACCAACGATCAACATATCATCTACATAGAGCAAAAGATATACCTGACTTCGCACATAGAGCAAGATTCCGCCGCCTGACCAGCCGCCGCCGCGACCTTCCCATGCCGCAGCCAGCTCCCAGATCACGGTCGTCGCCGCTGCTGCTGCCTGCTGCCGACGCCACCAGCTGCCCAGGTCGTCCTGCTGCCACTGGATCACACCAGATGTTTGATGGTGTGAATTGTTGAAGTTTGGGACTGTATTGAGACGATGATCCGCAGGTTGCGGTGAGTTTGGGAGATGAGGATGGTGTATGGGGTGATGGTTTGGTTTGATAATTACTATTAGCGTAATGATTAACGATAATTCAATACGAATAAAAATTAAATGTAACGTATTTATTTATAATAATGAGTAGATGTGAGCTAAGGATGGATCCCTCCTGTTACTGTAATGCGGACCTTGTTCCGTAATAATTGGGCCTTAAGGCCAAACGATGGAGAATTGTAACAATTGACTTCTCGTATCTTCTACTGTTTGCTTGCAGTTCTGGACTAATGTATGATAACTGCGTTTGGATTGTGTTATTCTATGGTTGTGTTATGTAATATGAAGATTGAGATATGTAATCATATCAGTTGATGCTTCCTTTTGTTCTCGACAATAGACCCTATACAAAATATTGCCTTGTTATGGATATCTGTCTGTAACGACAGTGACGTCACGTGTTTATAAATTATAAAAATATCGTGACGTGACAGAAATAAACCCATACACTACAAAAATTTAGTTGATTTATGACAGTCGATTCCGTCGTAAAATCCGTCTCAAACAACAATTACCGACGGACTTGCGATTGGAATCGACTGTCGCTAATAAACTAGTCGCTAATGGATTTAGTGACCGAAGATCAAATATCCGTTGTAATTTTGCAACAGATCCGTCGCAAATTGACAACAGACATAAAGTTGATCGCTGAACTTACTTCCAATTACTTAGCAACGAACACAGGTTTTCGTCGCAAATCAATGACAGAACTGTAGCTAATCAGAGACTACAGAATTGAAGTGCTTGTTTACAATCCAACGTATTACATTGAAGAAGAGAATACATGATACACCAAACCATCCAGCAACAACCTTCTAAACATTTATCTTTACTAAATACAGAACAATCAACTTCTAGTGCCGAAAAAGGTCAATGCAATTACATCTCAATTTGAAAGTTACAGCACATCACCCCTTTTAATCCTCAGATGCTTGTTACATACATGTCATCATATCCGAGATACAAGTACTCGGGAAAACTAGCATCTCATTTTTGCTAGCCTGAGTGTGGCTCTGACTCAAGAAATAATAGAAGTTACCCTACAACGTAGATATTACCCTCCTTACCCAAGGTAATAGCTTTAGCCATTCAGATGAAGATGGAAACACCCATCTCATTATTTGAATAATAAAATTCAGTGAGCACATGTAATGAAAATATACACCTGAACCTACAAAACTTGCGGGTAGTACTCTTTACTTTTCGCTTTCAGAAGTGTTGACATTCAGCAAAGACAAGGATACGGTATCAGGGCTCTTGAGCTGATCGAGTTGTTTTTTACCACGGCGAAGCAAATATTCGATGTAAAGGAAATTCTTACGATCAACAAGCATTGAATTCTTCCTGAACTCAGCAGAGACCAGTGATTCTATCTTGCTACGATCCTCAGGAGATTTTGAACGGGCCGCTCGGAGAAATCCTCTGTATAGACTAAGAACTTGCCTCTGCATCCCAGAAAGCCTAGGTCCACTCCCAGCTCCCATTGCATTATCCCTGAGTAAATAGCAGACCCTTCAATGGATGTTACCTGTGTACAAAGACATCAATATAATTTAACTTCGCATGCTTGATACCATTAAAAATCATCAAGATTATCTACAAATAGCACCATGAAAAAAGACATAAATTTTCTTTCTCGTCGAGGAGAAACAAAAATTTAGGGTGTTAAAGGGCACCCTGTAAATGACTCATAGGCTAAACTCTTGATCCTCTTCAAAGGGAAAACAAAGAACTTTTGACAGTAACAAAAATTCAAATTCTGTAGACTGTAGTACCATTCCTTGATAAAAATGAGAACAAATCTCGGCACTTAAGCAACATGAGGGAATCATAAATTACACAAGCTTCTACATTACTTGTTATAAAGAAGTGACTGAAATTGAAAAACTAAAATCCTCTGCAAGTGGCTCAAAGATTGGCGATCATCCTATTGTATGTCATCCATCTAAAGGCTACCCCTCAATACATTTAGAAATCCCTGTATAACGAGTATGATGCTACACAGGCAAGAAGAATCTCACACAGTTGCACAAGGGCTATGATTACAATTCAGCAACATATCACACATTCACAACATTCTCCAACATAACATTATAACAGAAGCACATCCATCTATCGCGACAAAAGCCATAATAATATCTTTCCTTCTTCCAGAAAAAAAAACACATGATGAATGCAGAACACCTTTCTTTCCTAGCTTCATTGATATCACAAACTTCAAACTCATCCTACTTAGATGTATCTTGAACCAACATTGTTCTCCGGCGCAGCATCAGCCCCGATCCTATAACAACTCAAAAAGGGCGTCTAGATCAATCGGAATCTACAATCGGGAAAAAAAAATCATTTGTTTAAAATTATACTAATAATGTTACAATTGAAATAGTAACTTTCATGTCAATATTAGAAAGATCTTTCATTATGTTGTTTGTGGAATAACAAACTTTCAACACTCATTCAATAAAGTGTATCGTAACATATCTTGAAATAGTAATAATACAATACTACATAAGTGAGTTTGACTGTTTTGGTTTACTCCCTACGTGTTACGAAGAATACAACGTTGGATAAATTTGTCAAGGAAAAACCTCAATCCACATGATTGGACGATGAGAAATTATAAAAAAAAATATTAGTCATTATATAAATTATATGTACTTTAAGGAAAAAGAGCATTTTATCCCTTTTACGTGCGCATTTTAGCACTTAACTACTTTTCGAAAATAGTCACATAACCACCTATACTTTGAATAATTCCATAAATTTGGCACATTAGTCCTTGAAGTTCCATTTTTCTGACAAAGAATCCCCAGGAAAAGTACCATCAAAGGGGTCATATGTTGTTTTGGAAGTTAACGGAGTCATGTGTAAAAAGGTAAAAAATTGAAAGGGGTTAAATACCTTTTTTCCATACTTTAATGCAACGAATGGGACGACACGATTGTATATTATTGACATAAGAAAAAATTTCACGGGAATTCTTTTTGAATAATGCATTAGTATTTTTTTTCACTTCAAAAAAAAAAAAGAATTTATAAAATAGGCAAAGAACCTCAAGCAGATCCACCCCTCTTGTTTCCTCTATCGTCACTTTTGCATTGAAAAAAATGCATTTAACACCTTAAACTTTTCATCCTTTTACACATGCTTCTTAACTTCGAAAATAACATATGATCCCTCTTGGTGGTCTTTTTTTCAAGAGGTTAATATGTCAAATTTATTAAATTATTCAAAATATGAAAGATTACGTGGTTATTTTCAAACTTCGGATAATTAAACACAAAAATATAGAGGATAAATCAAGTTATAAAAACAAAACCTAGGTCATAGTCGTGCCAATCATATCAGGTCTCCCAGTCCAAAATCACACAACACAAGCCCAACGTGCCCAAACCCAACCCATCCTATTTTCAATATGGGCCCGGTAACTCCAAGACCACCAATACCATCCAAAAAGGCCTAAGGCCTAAGGCCCAAACCCTAAACCCCTATCTCTCCCCCTCTCCGTCCTTTCACCTCGCACAAATCATCGCCACCGCTCACCCACCATTTTCAAACCCGAAACCTCGAATCCTCGGTTCGCCTAAACAATCGTAAACTACAAATACAAGATTTAGAAAGCGTACCGGAATCTGTTCGGAAATCGAAGCCCTAACAGTCGGTGGCGGCGAACGACGCCGATGAATCGCCGATTTGAGGTACGGAGAGGAGGAGAGCTTGTGAGGGGGAAGAGGTGAAAATGATAGGATTTGATAGAGGAGGGGGCGAGGGAAATGGTTAGGGAGAGAGCAGATGCATTTGGGTGTTGTGTTGGTGTAATGGTGTTGGCGATTTCAGACGATTTGAAGCACTTTTCATATCCCCAACAGTATCTTTCAATTCATCCCTCAAATTCTTTATATTAATTTCCTAACCTAAATTGATACTCTCTGCGTCAAAGATCGTATTTTTTTATCGGACATAACGATATTAACGTTAATCCACATTACAAGACAATTAAACATTATGTTTTAAGAAAATATCATAAAATATTAATGATAATAAAAATTATGTATTATAATGTGTGACAAATAGAAAATATAAATCGTATCATTTAGATGAATAAAAAAGTTTTTCATATTATATATACAATAATGCATAGGTAGAGAAACGTTGTAAAAATTATGGGATGAAGATAGTGTTTTATATTTTTATATACTGGTTTGGATATTTAATTTCATATTTTAAATTTTAAATGTAATTTTAAGACACGTTTTGTGAAGGACAATAAATTAAATGAATTTTATATTTGTTTTTAAAAATAAATTACTATGATTTTTTTAAATTAATATAATTAAGGACAAATGATCCAAACAAACAAAAATTCAACAATATTCACAAAATCATACACATGGGAAAAAAATTCCCTAAACATATAATTTCATCATATTCACCTCTTTCTCCTTTCTCCTCGTCAACTTTCTCTAAAATACACATCATTATCACCACCACCTGATCACCACCTCCGTCGTCGTCGCAACCCATGCCGGAAATCACCGCAACCACACTCATCTCCTAATCATCCTTCGTCGCATCCAATCCCCTATTCAACTCATGGATCTCATCGTCCCTCACTTAATTTCCCCAATTTCATTCTCAGCTAGGGTTTCACCCGAATCTCCAATCTAATCGACCATCATCGACGACGAATCGATTTGATTTGTGGTGATTATTGCGATGGGGAGGGAGGGATTGGGTTATTGGTGGTGGGAGAGGCTAAAGAGATGTGTTCGAACGGTGTTCTAGATTACTTCTGGTTATAAAGTATTGCCATGAAATGACCGTGATTCATCGTGACATCGAGTCAGAAAATATACTCCTCACTTCATCTAGAGCCATGAAACTCGCTGATTTTGGTCTTGTTGTGCGGATTCCGAATGATCTGTGTTTGTCATAATTATTATACTTATCAAATCCGAAAGATCTAGTGCCCTATAATATCTCATGTGTGTTTGAAGAGTCCTTTTTGTAGCAAAGTTTTATATCCTAACTTCTTCTTCGATGCACTATGGGTTCTTTACTTAAATGGTAAGATTAAAATGTGGCATTATTTTTTATTTCGTGCAACGACTTTGTGAATGTGAAGGTTTCCTTTTACTTCACAACTTGGTAGATTATAGCTATAGTGCAAATGTTACACCGTTTTCATGCGGCGATGCTAACGTCGCTATTGGTGGAGTGTTTGTCGGTGTTGGTGGCGATAGGAGATGTTGTCATGTTGTGTGTTTTGACCTCGAGCTTCACTTGTGTGAGGTGTTATGGTGTTTTTTTTTTTTTTATTGCTATTCTTTTTTTTTTTTAATGTCGCTCTGTTTTTTTTCTGTTCATACGTTCTATTTTGAATTTATACAGTCACTCCGTTTCATTTTTATTTATGCGTTTTATTTGGGTTTGGGTTTGTATATTGAAAAAATAAGAATTTGGGTAATTTGGGTTTTTGTTTCATAGGGCGTTCTGTTTTTTTGTTTTTTGTTTTTTTTACATGTGCTCTGTTTTATTCAAAAACGTACGCTCCTTTATTTTTTGAACGTGCGCTCTGTTTTATTTCTTCATGCGCTCTGTTTTATTTTTTGGGCGATATTGAGATCTGATGATGCATAGTCTCGTATTATTAGTTTTATTTTTTACTAATGCGCTCTATTTTATTTGTTCATGCGCTCTGTTTCATTTTTTGGGCGATATCGAGGTCTGATGATGTATAGTCTAATATTATTAGTTTCGTTTTTTTACTCATGCGTTCTGTTTCATTTGTTCATGCGCTCTGTTTCATTTGTACATGTCCTCTATTTCATTTGTTCATGCATTCTGTTTCATTTGTACATGCGCTCTATTTTATTTGTTCATGCGCTCTGTTTCAAAACAGAGCGTCAGAATAGACGCTCTATTTCATTTTGGTACTGGTGCTCTATTTTATTTTTGTATTAATGCTCTGTTTTTATTTTTTATCATGCGTTCTGTTTCATTTTTGTATATGCGCTCTATTTTATTTTTGTATATGCGCTCTGTTTCATTTGTTTATGTCTTCTGTTTTATTTTTTATACATGTGTTTTATTTTATTCGAGAACATACTCTGTTTCATTTTTTGTATACACGCTCTATTTTATTTGTTTATGTCTTCTATTTTATTTTTTGTACATGTGTTCTGTTTTATTCGGGGACATACTCTGTTTCACTTTTTGTATATGCGCCCTGTTTCATTTGTTCATGCACTCTATTTTATTTTTTGGGTGATGTCGAGATCTGATGATGCATAGTCTTATATTATTATTATGTTTCATTTTTTATTAATGCGTTTTGTTTCATTTGTTCAAACACTCTATTTCATTTGTACATGCGCTCTTTTTGATTTGTTCATGCTCTCTGTTTAGAAAAAGAACGTCAAAACAGGCACTCTATTTTATTTTTGCATCGATGCTCTGTTTTATTTTGTACTGATGCTCTGTTTTCATTTTTGATCGTGCGTTCTGTTTTGATTTTATTCGGGCGCTCTATTTCATATTCTAACGACGTGGCTAGACTGCGACGATATTTCAGATTTCGGTCAAGATTCCGACGACAGTGGTCGGATTTCGATTAACATTCCGACGACTGTAGTCTGATTTCGGTCAAGATTCCGACGATGGTGGTGGATGGTAAGGGTTGGGGTGGGGATGAGAATAGGATTAGGGTTTTAAATAAAATGGATGAATTGTATGTTTTTGGAATTTAAATTCCTTGTGTATCTTTTTGGTATTTTTTATGTTTAGATAATTCACCCTATAATTCTTATTTAAAAGTTCATTTTAAATAATCATTATCATTTTTAATAATAATAATAATAATAATAATAATAATAATAATTTGGTTCCTTATAAGTGGGAAATGAAATAAGGGATATGGAACAAAGTAGAAATAGGGACAGAAATAAGGAATTCGTTGAATAAATCGTTTTCTATAAAAATCCCAATATCTGATTTAGGTAGCGGTGTGTGTTCCTGATATAACCTCATCTTGATTACTCGGTTATCTTCTTACTGTGATTGGATGATGGGGTTTTAAACGTGAGATTACGACCTCTGTAACGGAAACATGATTTTACAGATCGCCGAGGGTCCGAGCTCCACCAGGTCAAGATACATAGCATAGGCCGAGATTATACTTGCATATCTGATTGAAGTTAAAATACCATCAAAGTCAAGTGTACGCCCACTACATTTTTTGTGGTGCTTGATTAGTGGATTTAAATTAGCTTTAGATGGATAATGCATCGATAAAGGTAAAGAATTTACACATCTTGTCCATCTAAATCCCATATTTGATAGAATCATCTAGGTTTTTGTATTTTAATTGGAAGCATTCTCTGACGGTATATGTCAACTCCATAACAGATATATTACTCTTTCTTTCTGTTATAATTTATATATATATATATATATATAATTTTTTTATTTGTTAATCAATTTATATTAATAGAATCAAGTTATCCTTATCATTTCATTCATCATCTCATCTTCATTTCTAAATCCCATTTATATATTATTATCTCTTAAATAATATTTTTTTCTTCTCAAACATCATAAAATTTAACACATATATAAAACTGCGTGTCAGATTAAATAATTATAAATAAATTGAGACGAAGGGAGTAACACTTTTACACGTCTTGAGAGTAAACACCACAATCATAAAAATATTTTAAACACTTTATATAAGTGTGCAATTAAAACTATCATTTTATTGAAAAATGAAAATATATCTCTGAGAAAATCACAGTAAAAAAGTCCCTCTTATATTTTTACTACTGATTTTGCAGTGATCTTAGAATCTACCACAGTCATTGTTTACACCGTTGCACCGAAAAAGGTCCATTGGCGTCACAGCTCCCAATCAATGAACAAAACAACTCTTACGCGAACTCCATACCCCAACAGACCCCACCCGCGCGCGTGCCCCCACTTTTCACCAACACCCAAAAAAAAACCCCAAAAAATCTATCAGTTCCATAAATTCAATAAAATAAATCTCATAAATCCTAATCAAAAAAATCCCCACATCATCACTTCTCTCTCTCCTCTCCGCCGCCATATTCGCAGTACTGTTGCATTGAATTCCAAATCCGAATAAATCCCTCGAATTCAGAGCTCATCATTCGAAGCTCACAACTCGAGCTCGATTATGTTTAATGGATCTTCAAGGGCTCGCCGTGATACTCGGAGCCGCGCTGAGTCCCAATCTCGATGAGCGCAAAGCCGCTGAGCAAGGCCTTAATCAGGTAAGGCCGTGGTCATCATCATCATCGTTGTTTTGCTATGATTTGGGGCTGATTTTGGAGGATCGATGCGATCTTGATTGGCGGGGATGGTTTGGGTTGGATGAGATTTGGACTTGCAAGAATTGGTTTTGTTGAGGTTGAGGATGGTGATTGGTGGTGGTGGTGGTTGGGTTTAGATTTCGGGTTTGATGATTGGGATTAAGGGAGGAGTTGAGTGGCATTCATTGGGTTTCTGATAACGGAAACAACCCAATAACGAAAATACAACACTAGAATAAATTAAAGGGAATTGATATTTTCAAGATCAAAATTAATTCCTCTAAGACAAAACACTCACATGTATTTTTTTTTTTTTTTTTTTTTGACAAAAATATCCCCTCTCACAACATGCCTTGGCAATAGCAAATTGAGCCTTGGAAATAACAATTTCCAAATAAAATGATTGTTTGTAGAGGGGATCTTGATTGGTGGGGATGGTTTGGGTTGGATGAGATTTGGAGTGGAAAAAAATTGGTTTTGTTGAGGTTGAGGATGGTGTTTGGTGGGGATGGTTGGGGTTCTGGTTTTGAATTTGGACTTGATGATTGGGATTCGGCGATGAGTTACTGTAGGGTATTTGTCGTGTTTTTGATTCGTTGTTTTATGTGCATCGATGCGTGATGGATTTCAGTGGATTATCGGATAATTGTTGGACGATTGATGGTGTGATCAGTAGATAAGATGGAATAAGAGATTAATGGCGTTGTAACATTTTGACATAGCACTATGTCTAGGTGATACTGCTAGAGGGTAGATTGCGATTCGATATAAACCTGATCTGGCTATGCATCCTGGTTCAATTAGTTGACGGGATATTCATATTTGAATGCCAAATGATCGTGGGCAATGTTTGTTGGTATCTTGGTCAATAAAATCAACAAAAACAACCACAAAAGGTTTTATTCTGTCGTAAGAGATCGGTGACATATCCTTTATCTTTTGCGATGTTTCCTGTGAGGTCATGACAAGCCATAGTTAATGATATCAGTTCTGTTGGAATGTGCACTGGATGCAACAGATAAGCCTTGAGCTTCATGGTGAAGTTTCGAATCTGCGATTGAAACCTATTGACAAGGGGCTTAGGATTAGAAATATTTGGCATGGATGGGTCACTGGTTAACAATGGTAATGTATTAATGATGCAGACCATGGTTGTTGGACACCTCTGATGCAGTTAATGTGTGTATGTTTTTCTTGTATTAGTCTTATGTGATCCTACTGCCTTCTTCGTGTATTGCCTTATTCAAGGGTTTCAATTCTGGGTTTTATAGTGGTGTCACTGTCTGATCTTTGCACTTTTTCCACCTCAGTTTCAGTTTGCACCTGGGCATCTTGTGAGGCTATTACAGATTATAGTGGATGGAAATTGT
>JAOVYX010020726.1:0-45753 GCA_035668315.1 Drosera spatulata | reverse complement strand
AGAGAAGCAAACATATCGACGTTCGCTTTCACTTCATCCGAGATCATGTGAAGGAAGGAAGTGTGGAATTAGTACATCTGGCAAGTCGGGACCAAGTCGCGGATATTTTCACAAAACCGTTATCAGCGGTACTTCTCGACAACTGCAAGAAATTTGTCGGCATGAAGGATGGAAGAAGCATTTAAGTTTACGGGGATGTTTTGTTAAGTAAACGTTAAATGTTATTTTAATGGGTTTAAATCTGTCAGTTATAGATAGTTTATGAGTCTTGAGGTTAGGATTTATTTTAGGAGGTTAAAATTCAGCCAATTTGTTGTTACGATTTGTTTACCTACAGCCTATAAATAGTTTGAGAAAGATACAGATTTGTGAAGCACAGAAGTTTAGTAAAATCTTTCGAAGAAGATTGTTCTCTTTCTTCAGAGAAGGGATGATCACAGCTATGTCGCTTATCATCTTCCCTTACTTGCCAGGAATAGTTAGCCTTATGTCGCTTATCATCTTCCCTTACTTGCCAGGAATAGTTAGCCTTATGTTGAAGGCTTCGAACCTCGGTAAAGACAGCAACCGCTCATCATACACCAGCTTCTCCTCTCTCGGTTCAAAGAACATCTGCTTCCTCGCAAGTAAAGGTGACAAGGCGGGGTATCACAATGACCAGGGCTTAAATTATGCTTGATTATTTCCTGGCCTTGATGCAACAGCGATACCACCTTTTTTACATCGATTAGCAGGGTGCGCTTCACTTCTTGGCCTTTCCACAAACTTGCAAGAGGCCCATGCTAACATTGCCGGTGATTACCCTTTCATGAGCTGACCTTGTGAGCATAAACCACGACAGCTCGAGCCCATCGCTTGATATCAGCTTTCAGCTTCTCCTGATCAATCCCTTCAAGCGATTTCTCTCTTGCATCGATTGGTATTTCCATAAAGGCTGAGAATGCGCTGCCAATCTTACGACGCTTCATCGCGTTGTCTTTCTTTGGAACATCCACGGCTTCCTTGATCGACATATTGGTTCTTATCTTTGTCTACCAATAACTGGAGAGATGAGGGGATCATATATATGCAGGGCCAATTAAGGATTGATAGCAGATGAGGAACATTCCTGTATTGTGACTAAACGTGTCAAGGAAAGTTATAACAATTGACTTGGACTTTATCTAAAATGATACCGGATTATATGAATAAGCATATAAAGAAGTGTGCTTTGAATTCAAGTTTCATGTAAAGTTGATGTTGATGTTGACGACAATGATTTGTTAAGACGAAACGTGTACTAGGTCTAGGCTTGCGGGAAAGACTAGTCTGATCATAACTTGGGATCAAAGCCATTGCACAAATAGAACAAGTCTAAGCATAAGAATACGACTATACTTTAAGTATCTAAGCCGATAGACTCAAACAAGGAAAGCATAGGGAAAGTCATCGATTGGCCTTAACATTACCACACTCTGCATGTCATTTAAGCAACCACACTGCATGTCAATTAAGCAACGATTTGCTCTTCTTTGTAAAAAGTAACTATCTTGTGAAAAAGAAACTATCTCAAAAAAATCTGTTAATATCTAAAAAAAAAATTTCAATAGCTAGAAATATTTAGACTTGAATTATAAGGCTTTACCATTGACAAGGAACCCTTCCAGAAATTCTCAACGGCCGATGGTGTACCTAGGCCAGAGAGGGGGGTTTGGAAATAGTTTTCAACCAGCAATTGACGCACCTCGGTTAATACCTCACTAGCTACGTCATTGCCCCAAGCGCAAAGATAACTTCGATAATGCTTGGAACACCCATTTTATTACCTGCTGGAGCAGAAGCCTCTGCCATCTGCTCGATGTGGGTAGGTAGTCAATATTACCCCTTCACTGCTTTTCTTTTTCTTGTGAATATTAATCGAACTCATGGCAAGCCAGAGATACCTTGAGAAACTTCAAGACTAGTCGTGACTTGTGAGACAAAGGGTAACACTGTCAACAACATATATTGTGAGAATGAAGTATTGGAAGTTGGAAATAACAAAATTTACCTTGACATTATCAATTAAAATAATGTTTATGAGCTAATGTATTTTATTGGTTTTTTTTTTCATTAAATGTTTAGGAGGATGTTTTTATTTCTGGACCGAATCAAGAAAGATGCATGAAAAATCCGTTTTCTCCTTCAACGGGCCTCGAGCTTGAAAAATATTGAAAATAATATGATATTGTCTTCGTCCAATGAAAATCATAACAATTTGATTTTTGTTGTCATTAAACAAATATTTAAAAAAATATGTTTTATCACTTAAGCCCAAAACATTATATGTTAAATTACACCAGATAAACTATAAATAGTACTATTTCACTAAAATTTACTCCTACAAAACAATCAGATATAATCTTCCCGGATCAAATATTACATCAACAAATACGTATATTCATAATGTTGCCACCGTGCAACCTTTGTACAGTCAAGAACCAGGTTTGTTGCCCTTGGCCATGTGTTGCGCCGCTCAGTCGTCACCTCTCACTCTGCCCGCGGGGGAATCCTACCGGAAAATCACCCTCCCCAAAGGTCAGCAATCCCTCTGCTCCTTCTCTAATCAGATGAGTTCACCTTGCAATGCTTTGTCTATTGAATAATATCCCTCCAATTTATACTATTATGACTGTAACTTAACTGTCAGTATCGTTCGATGTATCGTTCGATCTATCGTTCCATCTGTAAGAGACTGTTGGGTTCAAATTTGGGTCCTTTGAGCAATTTGGATGATACCCATTTTCGGTCTCTGGGGTTCAAATCTTCACATTCGTTGGCCAAGAGCTTAGCTTCATCAACTATACAAGACAAGCAACTGCAAAAGCAGCAGCCTTTTGTGGCTTCTTACCCCATTAATTCATGTGGGTTGTCTCCGGAGGGAGCTGTCTATACGTCTCGCTGTTATAGCGATAGATTGAGGTTTGATAGCTGCTTGCTTTTGTGAGGAAGCATGGATTCACTGATGAGGATATAACCAGGATGGTGATTTCTGATCCTAGGGTGCTTTTAAGCAAAGAGAAGAACCTCGCGGCGAAGTTTCAGTTCTTCTACTCTATGGCCTCGTTTGATATGCGGATGGGATAAGGCGGGATAAATAGTGAAGGGATTAATAATCTCTTCACTGTTAATATGGTGATTGCTTATCCTATCCTATCTTTCACAAACCATGTTTGAATAAGTCTATTTATGTGACGATGGACAACGTTCGGGGCTCGTTGATTGGGCCGCAAGCGACGGTAAATGGTAGAACGTGGGCCTGTGGATAGAGTCGGGCAGCGAGGCATCGGGCCGGCTGTCGGACGATTGGTGACGAGCATCGATCGATGGAAGCAGCCGAACGGCATGGGCGGTGGTCGGTGGACAACAGTCAGCGCTTGATGGTCAACGGTCGGTGGATAACAATCACCCGGTGGGCGGCGGCCGACGTCCGATGGCCAATGGCAACGATCAGATGGTCTACGGGCGATGGTCTACGGGCGACGGTCGGGTGGCCGACGATGGCGATCAAGCAATGGTTGGGTGACAAGCGACGAGTGCGATGGTCGCACGGACGATGGTCAAACGACGAGTGGTCATCGGGCGATAAGTGGGATTGATAATATCATGGGGGAGGTGAGATTAATAATAAGAGAATACGAACTGTTATTTCTCTAAGTGGGATTAATAATCCTGATGCTATTTTACCTATCAAACATAAGATAAGGAGGATAAATTATCCAATTCCATCTTATCCAGTATACCAAACATGACCTATAGGCTTTACTAAACAGGATCTTCCCGGTTCTATTTCCAAGGTAGCTTACATGGTTTCATGATTCCACTCCATGAGTTGCTCAAGGATGTCTTGAGATCCGATGCGGATGTTGTCCAAGTCTTGAAGCATATGGGCTGGCTTCTGCAGAAGTCAGGGTACAAGAGCCTTGAACTTAACCTTTCTCTTTTGAAAGAAATCAGAGTTCCGTCATCTAAAACATCTCTTCTCATGACGAGAACCCCTCCTGCCTTGCTCGTCAAGCCAGACCAGTCCCGCAAGATTGTCTATGAGGCGAAGGCACTTGGATTCGATGTTTCCAAGTCCTCGTTCGTACAAGCAATTCCGGCCCTAAACACCAGCTATGTAATTACAAGGGATCATTGTGCGCATATCTATAAGGAGTGGGGTCTCTCTCAAGATCCTCTATGCATTCTTAAAGGCACCACAATGTTTGCTTGTCTCCGAGAAGAAGTTAAGGGAACTCTGGATTTTCTGTGAACAAAATGGGATGCCAACTTGAAGCAATTATTCAGAGCCCTCAGATTTTGTTGCACAGCTTAGAGAAAAGAATCATTCCGAGATGCTCGGTCATCCGCGTTCTTATTCAAAAGGGATTGGTAGAAAACAGGAGGAACGTGTATTATGCTTTGGTTCCTTCAGAGAAGAGATTCCTTGATAGATTTGTCTACAAATACCGTGATATTGCTTCTCAGTTGTTGCTGGTGTATCAGGGAAAAACCGGCCCTTTCAAGGAGTCCTACATCTGACATGAGAGATTGAGTGATAGAAAACCCGTAACTCTGCCTATTCGTTCCTGGTTCTCAAAGGCCTGAAGTTCCTGCACCGCACCGCGGTTTGGTTTCTAGAACTGGTGTTTCTGTCCTTGTTAGTAAATGTTCCGACTTTTGATGAGCATTAGCAAAGCAAATGTGTCTACTTCGTCTACAAGATATCTTCCCAAAGGTTATTTGAGATGACTATGTCTATCCCCTGACTTCTAGCAGTGCTTCTAGCGGCGTTTTGTTCTACTACCACTACAGCATGAATGTGATCCCTATGTTGATCATTTTGTTTGTACCGAGAAAGTGAGCTACAGCCTGGGGCTGTTTGGTTGATGGTACAGAATTGAAGTGCATCACGTTTATTGATCTCCTGGGTTATGGATTTGAGAATTAGCTTAGGCTGTTGTATAATCATATTCCTTGTTTTTCATCCTTGTATGAAGCTTGTTGTGGTTGTAAAGGTTTTTCCAACTTGTTCTGATTGCATGAAGCTCTTTTTCGTTCTTGCTAGATAAAATATCGACATAGAGTTGTCATTGTGTCTTTCGTATTCTTACCAAATGAGAAGATCGGTGTTGGATTATGGATTTACTCCTTTTATCATTCTCTTTTGTGAAATTGTTTCCCAGTTTATTCCGAAGTTGGAGGGAATTGGTTCCTGTTTGTTTATCTCCAACAAAACAAATCATAACGTAAAACTTGTAGTAGTTTTAACATAAAAACATGAAATAACAACAGTTCAAAAATGAAAGAGACTGAGGAAAGAATGTGATATTTATTTAAATATATAAAATTACATCCATCTTTCTTGACAAGAAAATTTTGGTTTATTTTATCTCAATGATTACGTAAAACTTTCAGAAGTTCTAGCATAGGAACTTGAAATAACAATTATTCTAAAATGAAATATCCTGAGAAAAGGATGTAGTATTTATTTAAATATATAAAGTTTCATTCATCTTTTTTGATAAGAAAATTTTGTTTACCTAGGTTTGGTTAGTCCTATATTAATGATATAATATTTATGATTTATATTTAATGTATTTAATGTGTTATGTTTTTTCATTATCTCATGTATGTTGTTTCAATATTATTACATCTTATTTAATTACTATAACATTATTAGAAGATAACAATTACTTAAATAGTTTAATATCATCATGACATAAAATTCCTAAAAAATATTTTAGATTATATATGTGAATTAAAATAAATATGTATAATTATCAATAATATTTTTTTATTTACAAAATAGAAATTATATAAACAATGTTATGATAAACTAGGTTAAGTATTTGTAGTTATACAGCTAGTTGTGCAAGACTGCAAGTTGCTGAATCCTTAACCTTAACAATCCAAACGACAACACTCGGAACAAAACAGCCTCCTTGTTTAGCTTGCTTTTTCCACACACTCAAAACCAGCTACTTCTTTTCGTCCAAGCGAACAAAAAAAGGTTACATAAACAAAAAACCATCTCGTCGAAATCATTCATACGACTATGAGGAAGACCCAAACTCTGCAGCAAAACGTTGCAACAAAGAATTCGAAGCTGCCAGCGATTGCCAGTTTTCACCTCAAGTCAGCTTCGGGAAAAAAGCAAAGACAAAGGTCACCTTCAGGGTGATATCCACAATTAAGATTGGGAATAGTCACAAAGAGAGAAATTACCAGATGGAACTGCTATGCGATAAAGCTAAGATTCTGGAGAAATCAACATGATAAATTTGGTAGGATTTCCTTTATGAAATGCACAAATTCTATAGGATAGTGAATACATTTGAAAACTTTCCATGTTTTTGCCTGTACCTTATCCAAAAATTTGCAAAAGAAGAACAGATATGAAGAGCGTAGAATTGAAGCAGTCAACAACTGACCCTCCTCCGTAAGAAGGATGATGTAAGTGGCATTGTTGTGACAGAATTCAAAAACAACTTATCATGAGTTCATCTTTAACAGTTTTCTAAGAAAGAGTAATATCAAAAAGAAAAAAAAAGGGGAAAAAAACCCTCCCAACGTCTCAAAATTATCGCAAAATTTTAACCTGACACGTATATAGATGGTAAGTTTGATACGTGTGCAACGATGATCAAAAGTACTCTTTTGTAAATTTATCGTGAAACATAAGTGATTATGTAAGTTACATACTTCAACCTAATATATGTTGCGGGAACCTAATATATGTTGCGGGATGATCAGACGTGATTTGATATGAAAACGATATTTGAATTTATGTGTATAATTTAATACAAAATACGTATATATTATAATTATTATGTGACTGAGAGAATAACTTTATTGTATCAATCCAGAAAATAACTTATCATTAAGTTAATTCCTTTTTAATAATTTTTTAAATATAAAAATATTGTACTCTCTCATCCCATCCTAGTTTAAATGTTTCACAAAACATATAACATTTTCATTTTTCAAATTTTTTTTCTACAAAACCAGAAAAACCGTTACAAATCAAGAATTGCATTTTTTTTTTTTTTTTTTTTTTTTTGGGGGACAAAGCGAGTAATTTTCGTTGCACTCTCCCTAGCGAGAATAGTATAATGAGAAATTAAAAAAAATAAAAATAAAACAGGCCTCACTTCGGAAAAAGAAAGAAAAAAAAAAAAAGCATTGTGGCGCATTGGGCTGAGCCGGTCAGTCGTCACACCTCTCAGCATGCCGGCGGCGGAACCCTACCGGGAAATTCACTCTCTTCAACGGTCTCCAATCCCTCTGCGCCGTCTCTTATCAGGTCTATTCAGCTTGTTAATGCTTGTCTTCTGAGAATTTTCCTCCAATTTTCATACACTATGCCGATGTATCGTTCGATCTGTAAGAGACTGTTGGGTTCAACTTTAGGTCCTTTGAGCGATTTGAGAGATACCCAGTTAACCCATTTGCGGTTTCTTGGGATTTATTCGTTTGTCAAGTGCTTCTGTTCCAAGTCTTCATCATCAGCAGAAGCAGAAGCAAAAGCAACAGCAGCGGCAAAAGATGAGAAGCGACAGTCTTTCGTGGTTTCTTACCTCATAAATTCATGTGGGTTGTCTCCGGAGCGCGCTGTCTCCAAGTCATGTTGTTGCAGCTATAGATTGAGGTTTGATAGCTCCGAGAAGCCCGATTCGGTGCTTGCTTTCTTAAGGAGTCATGGATTAACTGATGAGGATATTACTGCGATGGTGATTTCTGATCCTAGGGTGCTTTTATGCAAAGAGGAGAACCTCGTGGCGAAGTTCCAGTTTTTCTACTCTATAGGCTTTACTAAACAGGATCTTCCTGCTTTTATTTCCAAGGGAAATATATGGAGAAAAAGCTTAGGTAGTTTCCTGATTCCACTCCATGGGTTGCTCAAGGATGTATTGAGATCTGATGAGGATGTTGTCCACGTCTTCAAGAAAATAGGCTGGCTTTTGCCGAAGTCGGGGTACAAGAGCCTTGAACCAAACATTGCCCTTTTGAAAGAAATCAGAGTTCCTTCGTCTAAGATTTCTCTTCTCATGAGGACAACTCCCCCTGTCGTGCTCATCAAGCCAGACAAGTTCCGCAAGATTGTCTTTGAGGCGAAGGCGCTTGGCTTTGATGTTTCCAAGTCCTCGTTCATACAAGCAATTCCGGCCCTAAACTCAAGCTATGTAACTACAAGGGATCGTTGTGTGCGCATCTATAATGAGTGGGGTCTCTCTCAGGATGATATCCTCTCTGCATTCTTGAAGGTACCACAATGTTTGCTTTTCTCAGAGAAGAAGTTAAGGGAAACTTTGGATTTTCTTGTGAACAACATGGGATGCCAAGTCGAAGCAATTATTCAGAGCCCTCAGATATTGTTGCACAGCTTAGAGAAAAGAATCATTCCTAGATGCTCGGTCATCCACGTTCTTATTCAAAAGGGATTGGTAGAAAACAGGAGGAGCGTGTATTATGCTTTGGTTCCTTCAGAGAAGAGATTCCTTGACAGATTTGTCTACAAATACCGTGATATTGCTTCTCAGTTGTTGCTGGTGTATCAGAGAAAAGCCGACCCTTTCAAGGAGTCCTACAGCTGATTTGTCATACATGAGATTGAGTGATCGAAAGCCCATAAGTCAGTCTACTTAAGCATTCCTGGTTCTCATGCCTGAAGTTTCTGCATCACTCGGTTTGGTCTCTTTGGAGACATGGATACTGTTAGAATATAAATTTATGATTTGGTTTGTTTTGATTTATCCTAGTATATTTAGGAGTTCGTTGGATAATTTAGATTATGCAGATCATGGGTTGTTTAGATTCTATTTCTTTCTGTTATTTGCTTCGCCTGTTTAAATGGGCTTCAAGGTTGAATTAAAAGATAAGCTTTTCCTATGTTTCTATAATTTAATCTACTTCCTTCAGTGATATCAGAGCGAGGTTAGCATTCATCTTTTATTCATACTATGGCCACAGAGTCTAATTTTGTGCAAGCATCCATCCCTCGGTTTGATGGTCATTATGACCATTGGAGTATGTTGATGGAAAAATTTTTACGCTCGAAGGAGTATTGGGCAGTGGTGGAGTCCGGGATTCAAGAGCCAGCAGCAGGCACAGCTTTGACGGACTCTCAGAAGGTAGATCTGGAAGCTAGAAAGCTGAAGGATTTGAAGGCCAAAAACTATCTCTTCCAGGCTATTGAACATTCAATCCTGGAAAGGATTCTTTGCAAAGAAACTTCCAAGGATATTTGGGACTCTATGAAGAAGAAATATCAAGGTTCTGCTAGGGTGAAGCGTGCACAGCTTCAAGCCTTGAGAAGAGATTTGAGACACTTGGGATGAAAGATGGAGAATCTGTGACCAGCTATTGTGCCAGAACGATGGAGATCAGCAATAAGATGAGATTCCATGGCGAGAAGATGGACGATGTGACCATTGTGGAGAAGATTCTGCGTTCTTTGACACCGAAGTTGAATTATGTCGTTTGCTCTATTGAAGAATCAAAAGACATAGATAAATTGTCTCTTGATGAGTTGCAAAGCCCTTTATTAGTTCATGAACAGAAGTTCAGCAATAGAAGAGCAAGCGTTGAAGGCTTCTATGAATACTCGTTCCAACAGTTTTAGAGGAAGAGGTAGAGGTCGAGGTAGAGGTAGAGGTAGAGGAAGAGAAGATCGAGGAAATAGAGATTTCAGCAAAAATTTCAAAGCTCATGATGATCAATCTCATGTCAAAGGCAGCGGACGTGACCATGACAAACAGAAGGTAGAGTACTTCTGATGTCATAAGCTTGGTCATTATGCATCTGAACGCTATACTAAGCTGCCTAAAGACAAAGACAAGGAAGAAAATGCAAATTTTGCTGAAAAGAATGAAGCTGAAACCTTGCTAATGGTTGTTCAAAATGGACAAAAATCCGAGCCTGATATTTGGTATGTGAATACAGGTTGCAGTAACCACATGAGTGGAAGCAAGTCTTCTTTTTGGTATCTTAATGAAGATTTTCGTTCCACTGTGACCCTTGGTGACTCATCTACTGTGAAAGTTATGGGAAAATGTGATATTAAGATAAGAACCAAGAATGGTTTTGTGAAAACGATCTATAATGTGTTGTACGTTCCTGATCTGAAAAGTAACCTGCTGAGTGTCGGGCAATTACAATAAAAAGGCTATGTTATCACTATTAAAGATGGTGCTTGTGAGATTTATGACTCTGTTAGAGGTTTTATTGCTGTCGTTCAGATGAGTTCAAACAGGATGTTTTCGTTACATTCAATCTTGTTTGGTGGCTGAAGCAAAGGATCATTCATGGTTATGGCATTTTCGTTATGGCCATCTGAGTTTTGGCGGACACAAGACCCTCCAACAGAAAAACATGGTGACCGGACTACCTGAAATAACCGCTCCTTCACAAGTCTGCGAGGAAACGCCCCTCTCAATTTTGAAAGGGGAAGTCATGGAGAGCTAAGGATGTTTTGCAGCTGGTGCATTCGGATATTTATGGTCCAATAAACCCACCATCTAATGGGGGTAAAAGATACCTAATTACTTTCATTGATGATTTTTCCAGAAAAAATTGGGTTTACGTTTTACAGGAAAAATCTGAAGTTTTCTGTACATGTAAAAGCTTTAAAGCTCGTGTGGAAAATGAAGCAGGAAAGTCTTAAGACTCTTCGAACAGATCGTGGAGGTGAATACTGCTCAAAAGAATTTGAGGTGTTCTGTACGGAGCATGGCATTCGAAGAGAGCTTACAACGACATATACACCATAACAAAATGGTGTGCCCGAGAGGAAGAACCGAACCATTCTCAATATGGTTAGAAGTTTGTTGGCAAGAGGAAGAGTTCCAAAGACCTTTTGGCCTGAAGCTGTAAACTGGAGTATTCATGTTTTGAACAAAAGTCCAACTTTTTCAGTTCAAAACATGACTCCAGAAGAGGCATGGAGTGGAAGAAAACCAGCTATCGACCATTTCAGCATCTTCGGTTGCATTGCGTATGCCTATGTACCTGATGAGAAAAGGAAAAAGCTTGATGACAAAGCAGAGAAATGTATCTTCTTTGGTGTAAGTGAAGTATCCAAGGCATACAAATTGATCAATCCGCAGACAAAGAAGATTGTGACCAGCAGGGATGTTGCTTTTGATGAAAAAAACACATGGGATTGGAATCGGCAGCAGCCTACCCAAGTCCTTTATGACAGCAATGTTGAGCAAGAACAGAAAACAATTATTGAGTCCAGAAGTTCATCAAATACAACTCAAGCATCCGCTGAAACTTCACTACCAGCAGCTACGTTCAATGATAATGAAGCTTAATCTTCTCGGCATGTTAGAAGGAGATCTACTTCAGCACCTTGTTTGAATGAAAATCAAGCCGATGTTGAAGTAATCAATGATGGGGACGATCAATCAACACGCCGTATTAGAAGAAGGCCTGCTTGGATAGATGATTATGAGGTAACTGGAATCAATGATCCAATTACTCATTTTGTTTTATTTTCTGATTGTGATCCTACAACCTTTGAGAATGCTGTCAAAGAAGAAAAATGGCGAAGAGCAATAGATGAGGAGATTGACGCAATTGAAAAAAATGATACTTGGGAGTTATCTGATCTTCCAGAAGGCCACAAAACCATTGGTGGCAAGTGGGTATTCAAAACGAAGATAAAAGAAAATGGTGAAGTTGACAGGTATAAGGCACGTTTGATGGCGAAGGGATGCAAGCAGGAATATGGTGTAACGCTTCGATTTTTCATTATTTATTAATAATACATATGACGTCATTGCTGCTGGATCCAACGTCTCACTTAAAGCTTAAGCGAAGTTCACTTACACATCATTAATTTAGAAACTTTTGATAAGCTCAATCATAACTCAGAATATCACTTTTATAGCGAAATCTACATCTCTTTCTAAGAACAAAATACCTTTCACACTTCTTCTTCAAATCTTGCTTCTGTAGTAAAGAGAAGAATAAAGATAGAGAAAAATAGTAACCGTGAGCTATAGGAGTTCAATAATGTATTACCAGGGGTTACACGAAGGAAGAAGGTAAAAAAAGAAAAGGAAAATGATCACTTGGATTCTTTATTCCAATAATCTGAAATTATCATGTCAATTTGACATTCACAATTATCATCACAAGCATAGTAGTGATTCATCCTATCACAGAATCACGTTTAACACCACATAACAACGCTCGAAACTACGCATCTATTGACACTCCAGACATTATCAACATCATTACTATCATCTTACTCTTTATGATATGATAATCAATATCTTCATATCAAATAAAGTGAGACAATGACACTATAACACGACAGGTCCCCAATTCAAGTCTCACGCACTACTACACTCAGCAATTCATCAAGACTTTATTGTACTTACCTTCATATCAATCACACAAACAACAGACAATAAATACCCTAATGTTATAATTGTGGCTTTGATGAGACTTATTCAATTTTATAAGTATTCACCTTTAGCAAAAAGGACATTCGCGAAAGGGGATCAGCCAAACTGGAACCAGGGTCTTCTACAGTAAGATATCCTCATACCAAAATGACCTCACAGGGTCGATGAAAGAATGTCACCACCAAGTCATTGTATAACATAAACGACAGACACAACGCTCTTTGTGTTTTATACCTCGGAGTTACCTCACAAATTATGAATTTAAACTCCTTTCACACATTCATCCTCATTACATCAACAAACAAGACATAACATACACCATGTAACAACACTCCACAGCACACAACACACAGCAGTTGCAATCAATATTTTACGTCAGTCACATTTAGTGACCATGTCCAAAGATTGCAATGTATATTATTATACTCACGATATAATAACACGCATCATCACACACAATAAATCTAAGCGTTACCTTTTACTACAGTTCTTCACATGCACATGCTCAACCTCCTCCTTAAGTGACAATAGGATACACGTATTGAGACACACCCTTATGAATGATTGTTTGCGTTATGGAGTTAAACATATTTGTTCGTATTTCTTGAAAAACCGTCATAGTAATATTATGTGGTGGTATCAAGCTTTCAGAAAAGTTTTTGATACTTATTTGGATAGTTCATGATAAATATTTTATGTATTTATCATCAAAATGGTTCATTTTCGGATTCTATTTAATAAACCCTTCGATACGTTTAAATCTATAACTTCTCATATACACCTTCAAAAATTATTTGGTAAAATTCTATATAAACGAGATTTTATAACCTTTTCAGAGAATTAGAGTTTCCATTATGAAACCTTATCAATAATATCAATTTATTCGTTATAGTTTATATTTTCTGTTAGATTAAACAGTTTGACCTTACTTCACTAATCAGTTTATAAATTCTTACATATAACTCCAAATCTAGATTTTTAAAGTGTTTCGAAAACTAGATTTCAATCCATTGATATAAGGCTCGTTTTCTAATTGTTTCTATGTAATTTCAGATCAAGTCACAAAGTGATCCTTGTAGTCAATTTTTACAAATTTACATATCTGTACATTTTGATTTATATCTTGAAATTCACAACTTCAAATCATGATTTATCAACTTCATTAAGTACTAGACATATGACGCTTCAACATATATTAAAATCAGAATTTATTTCAGAGCCTATAATGTTTTACAAAATTTATAATCAAGATGATCACCTTCTCTTATTAATGGTGAAGGATCCTCGCCGTCTTAATTGTAACACTAGCTTCTCCTCTTCTTCTCAAACTCTCCTTCTCTTCTCTTGCTTTTCTCTTCTCTTGCATGGTAATGAGTGTTTTTATGTTTATAAAAAGTTTTTCAAGGAGACGAGAGCTTGTATTTATAAAAAATTAAATTGATTAAAATAGTTAAGTAAAAAATAAATGGATAATTAATGGATATTTAATGGATAATTTATGAATAATAATCTAATTTAGGTGAAGTAAAAATTGATATAAAAAAATAAGTGTAAAAATTAGGTTTAGGTTATTTTCGTATAACTACGGTATTTTCATATTAAGATCGTATTTCTTCGTTTTTACGTATTAGGGTTGTATTTCATCGATATTTTGTATTTTTTTACTATTATATCGTCCAAAAAGCCTTATAATCCTGTAAAATAAATTATAACGTACGATAATTTATTATTCACGTTAATTATCGTGAAACTAAATTTTACGGAATTTTTCGGATCCTTACATATGGAGTCGACTATACAAAAGTTTTCTCTCTGGTTGCAAGACATGACACAATCAGATTAATAGTTGTATTGGCTGCGTAACATTCTTGGTCGATTTTCCAGCTTGATGTCAAATCAGTATTCGTGCACGGGTACTTGGAGGAACAGGTATTTATGGAACAACCCCCTGGTTATGTCAAGATTGAAAATGAGTATAAAGTTTATAGGTTGAAGAAAGCTCTTTATGGACTAAAACAAGTCCTACGGGCTTGGTATAGTCACATCGAGTCTTATTTCGTTAAGGCTGGTTTCTCGAAATGTCCCTATAAGCACTCATTGTTTGTGAAGATCGGAGAGAAGGGAAAAATGCTCATTGCCTGTTTATACGTAGACGATCTCAGATTTACAGGAATTTGTGAGGTAATGTTTGGAGAATTTAAGAAGTTGATGATGGATGAGTTTGAAATATCGGATCTTGGTTTAATGCATTATTTTCTTGGCATAGAAGTGGTGCAGTTGCGTGATGGGATCTTTATTTCTCAAAAGAAATATGTGGGAGAAGTTCTAGATAGGTTTGATATGAAGGATTGTAATCCTACAAGCAGTCTAGTTCAATTTGGCTTGAAGTTGCACAAAAATCATGAAGAGAAGAAGGTTGATAGCACGCGCTATAAGCAAATTGTGGGCAGTTTGATGTACCTAACTACAACAAGGCCGGACATAATGTATTCCGTGAGCTTAATCAACAGGTACATGGAGAATCCTACAGAAATACATTTGTCGGTTGTCAAGAGGATCCTTCGTTACTTGCAAGGAACTAGAGACTTCGGGCTGTTTTACAAAAAAGATGAAAAGTCGAATCTGATTGGGTTTAGTGATAGTGATTATGCGGGAGATCAAGATGATAGGAGAAGTACTTCAGGTTACGCTTTCATGTTTGGGACATGCGCCATTTCATGGTCATCAAGAAAACAACCGATTGTCACTTTGTCAAGCACAGAAGCTGAGTTTGTTGCTACTACGGCTTATGCTTGTCAAGCCATTTGGCTAAGGAGAATTCTTGAGGAGGTGCAATTCAAGCAACCGAGTGTTACAAACTCTTTTTGTGATAATAGTTCAACCATCAAACTCTCGAAGAATCCTGTGCCTCACGAAAAAAGCAAGCACATTGATGTGAAATTCTATTCCTTAAGAGATCTGAGGAACGATTGATCTAGTTTATTGCAGGAGCAAAGATCAGGTTACTGATATATTCACAAAGGCCCTGAAGATGGAGTCGTTCATGAAGTTAAAAAGATTATTGGGTGTTTGCACGATTAAGACAGCTTTAAACCGAATGTTTGCAAATATCAGTTTAAGGGAGGGATTGTTAGAATATAAATTTATGATTTGGTTTGTTTTGATTTATCCTAGTATATTTAGGAGTTCGTTGGATAATTTAGATTATGCAGATCATAGGTTGTTTGGACTCTATTTCCTTCTATTATTTACTTCGCCTATTTAAATGAGCTCCAAGGTTGAATAAAAAGATAAGATTTTCCTACGTTTCAATACTCTTCTTCTACTTCCTTCAGATACGTGGATATCTAAGGTTTCTACACTAACGGGTTTTTGGTAACTTTTTCCCCTTTGGTGAGCAGTGAACGTGTCTACACTATTTCAATGATATCATCGGGAAGATTTTTCAGGATAACGATGTCCAATCTTTGACTCCTAGAGGAGACCTCACGACGTTTTTTTCATATACGACCACGGCAGAAATGTTCCTAATCTTGTCTCGATGTGTTCAATGAAGCCTTCATTTCTTGTTAGGCATATAGTGGTTGATGATTTTGATTGTACAAGAAAATTGAGCAAAATTCTGAAGTTGTTTGATCGATTCTATAGAATCGAAGTGCATCACACGTATTTATCTTCTCGGTTAACTCGTTGGCTATTAGCTATGCTATAACGTGTTGTGTAACTATGTTCCTTGTTCATCTTTATTTGCAGTTGATTCTGGTTCTAATGTCGGTTCCAGCTTGTTCTGATCTCATGAGCTCATTTCATTTTTCCATTTATGAGAAAATCACGGTTAGGATTACAGATTTACTCATACTGTTACGATTTTCGTCTCGTTTTACTCTTGAGTCGGAACAAATGTGTGATTACTTGTTGATCTGTTTCACAAGTTTGCTTTGCTTGATAGTTGATGGTTACTCCAAAAATGCAAGGTGATGATTCTATTTCTATTTCTAGTTTTCTACAATGTAATTCTGCTTCTCGGTGTCTGGTTTAACTGTTTCAAGTGTTTGGTACAATACAGATGATGGGAACCTTGTTTGTTTGAGAAGAATTGTTTCCTTTAGAGCACTTGCAATGAGGTTTTTATCGCTTTCCCCATTTTCAATTATAAAGATTTTAAGGAAAAAATCCATTCAATGGGTTCCTCATCTCTTTCCCCTTCCTCACAACACTTTCCTATCTTAGAGTTGGTTCTTAGTACACAGAAATCACATGTAGGGTCCCTAAATCACTCTTTGAAACCTTCATCCAATAAAACTTGAACACGTCAATTTATTTTCTCTTTCCAATTTTTTCTCTTCCCTCCACTTTTCACTCAAGTAGTCAACTCCATTTCATTTTTTCTTCTTTCAAACTCGTGACTCATGCTCTTCTTTAGTTGATTTCTTGCTCGGGATTTCGAGAAAGCTTTTCGTCAGTCCTATGCAAATTAATCTGAGAATATCGAAATATGTAGTTTGAAATCGATTTTTCACTTTTTTTTTGGTTATTTTGGAATTTATCATCTTTGATGAAAACATTTGTTGATTAGATTTGTTATTCCATCTCCTCCAAACAAATTTAACTTTAATTCAAGTATTTAACCATGATTTGGAAGTATTTAACCTCCAAATTCAATTTTTTTAATTTTTTTTAAAAGGTTTTAGGGAATCTGAAAAGAAGGAAGTCATTTCATATGTTGTGAAGGAAAGTAATTCCTAATACACTGTAGAACTAGAACTACAGAATAAAGATAGAAAAACTGTTACAAATGATCTAATAATTTTTTTCTGTTGAGATCGTGGTTCGTCTTGCATCAACTGTGTGAAAGTGCACTACATATGCAGCCAGACGCTTCAAGCTTATAAACCGCATAAACACCCAGTCGTGATTTTCTCATAAGCACAAGCGACCAAATCATGCTGCAATTATAATACAGCATTACATATCCTGAGCAGGTTTTAAAGACGACAAAGCATACCTTTTCATAACTTAACGTTTTAACGTACAAACTTGCCTGATTTTAGGGTAAAAAGCAATGATGACTGGAGAGAAACCTTTGATCGACCAGACAAGCATCATTCTCTTTTATACATGTACATGGCAGAGCGAGAAGAGAAAACATGGCAAGGGAAACATATATCATCAGCACAGACATCACAGAAGACCACTCCAAGGAGAAATATCATATGTTCAGACCTCAGTTGGCATGCAACTGTATTCGATATTCTAAAGATAACAAGCGGAAAGGAACCACAACATAAAACTGTACGTTGAAACTTTGCATATCCACATTACCGGATAACAAAATAAGGAAACAGGAACATCAGTGATGACTACAAAGAAATGGGACAAATGAGGCGTCATCAGTATTGAGCACAGCCTAACCAGCCTTGGAAGTCCCCCAGTGACTAATAAGACAAGGAGGCCAAGGACTCACAATATCCTTCTGTAACGCACAAGTCTACCGAGAATAATATGCAAACTAATTAACTTACCGTGCCGAAAATAGCAGAGTTTCGCCGTTTCCTCCATACCCACCAACAAGCAAGTAGTGAGCGCCATCCAGTAGCACAGTAAAAAAAAAAAAAAAAAACCAAAGATGCAATCCACTGATGCCCTCTGTGCTTAAAAACATCCACAGACATTCAATTGCTGGGAGGTTCTGCTTGAACAACCAAGGTAATAGATTGACCTTCACCAAAATGGACTCATCATATTCATCATAAACATGAGAAAACAAAATGCGGAGAACTAATTGGCATATGACCTGATGAGCATGCACATCGCTACTTTACGCCTTTACGGTCATGCAAGACCAACTATCACCTGGCCACCTTACACGCGGAAATGATGCCTTAATCATAATACAAAACTGCATATCGAAAGCAGTTTCTAATGACAATACCTGGTTAACATACCAGGTTTCCCCTGTATGGACAGGCCAAGAACAATGATAAGCGATAACTGGAAAGAATTAAAGCTTCAATCCACCAACATACAAATCATAAAGCAAGAATCGGAACCAGGCATGGGAAATATATCATTAGAGAAGACCTTGAAGAAAACAAACATATCACAGTTCAAGTGAGCTTTGAGGAGAAACATCATACGTAAAATTGATGATACACAAGTACATTTGAGATTCACACAGTTGAGAAGGAGAGAGAAACTACAGGATACAATATATGCTAAAATGTCACATACTACCTACACAACCATGTAATCAAATGAAGGGAAACAGAAACATCAGTTCTGATTTGCATGAAAATCGAATCCTATGAAATTACACTCGGAAGCTCCTTGAAAGGGTCAACTTTTCTCCGATACACATCCAACAATAGAGAAGTAATAACAGTGTGCTTGTAAACATATCTGTCGAGGAAGCACTTCTCAGATTGATTTAATATATAACCTATGGTCAAATCGCTTCTCACTAGTCCCTTCTTGATAAGTACGTGAATGACAGAACATCTTGGAATGACTCTTTCATCTAAATTGTAAGTCACAATAACAGGGTTCCCAACAACTGCTTCAACTTGGCATCCTATTTTGCCTATAAGAAAATCCAGAGAGTCCCTTAACTTATTCTCAGATAAAAGCAAGCATTGTGGCCACTTCCTGAATGCGGATAGGATATCCTTCTGAGAGAAGCCCCACTCGATATAGATTTCAGAGCAACGATTCCTCACGGTTTCGTATCTAGGGCATAATGCATGAACCCCATGAACGAAGAAGATTTTAGTCACATCAAAGCCAAGGGCCTTGACCTCATCAAGGATTCCTCGAAAGTCGTTTGGGTGGAAAAGCAAGTCCGCTGGATACGCTCTTACGAAATATGCTAACTTGGATGATGGAACTCCAACTTCTTTCAAAAGAGCAAGATTAGGTCGAATGTTCTTGTAACCCGTCTTCCGAATAATATAACCGAGACGCTTCATACAAACGACTATTTCCCTCTCAGTCTCCAACTCATCCTTGAGCATGCTATACAAAGGAATGATATAATCATTCAAGCTATGTCTCAAGAGACCAGACTTGGCCAAAAAAAAAGGAAGCTCCTTTTGGGTAAACCCTATAGCGTAGAAAAATTGGATCTTGGGCAAGAGGGTCTCCTCGGAATACGAAAGCAGCACAGGATCATAACTGATCAATTTGGTAATATCATCATCAGTGAATCCACAATTCCTCAAGGAAGCACGCATAGAATCAGGCTTCTCTGGGGTATCAAATCTCAGTTTATTGGCATAAATGCCAGACAAATCTACCGCACGCTGCGGGGACACCCCGCAAGAATCGATCAGGTAAGAAGCCAAGAAAGATTGCTGCAGCTCATCTTGTGTAGAAGCAACTGCAGCGGCAGCTGATGAAGTTGATGAAGACTTGGAAGAGAAGCACTTAACAAAGGAGAATGAAGAATTATACCTAAGAATCCGCAGACGGGTCAACTGGGTATTCCTTGGACTGATCAATGGACACCAGTTTGAGACGAGAGGTGCCTCGCAGATCGAAGAATTCATCTTATGGTTCTATCAAGATTAGGGTTCCTGGATAAGGGGATTTGTAATGGAGGACCGCTACGTCCATTCTGCACCTCACACTGTTAAATTCACTCCCTTGGACAGTTGGTAGCAGTTTCCTATCTCAGTGTATAGAGTGTAACAGATTTTTCTATATCAATTTCTTACATCCATATTTTATATCTTTCTATATAGATTTTTATATAAATTTTTGTAATCAAAATTCTGATATTAACTTTTATATTGTTTTTATGATAATAAACATTTAAATAAATTTTATATTCATTAAAAAGGTATCTTTCTTTATATGTTATAATCTTTCTATGATAAATAATTCCTAGGTTTTAGATTTTTTTTATATCATAATTATTTTTTTAGAAGCTTATATAGCATAAAATTGGAATAAAATGAATATAGACAATGATGTTTTGATTTCCTAAAACTGAGAAATTAAATGAGTGATAAGGAGTTGAATAGGGATAGGACTAGGGAATCATTTGGGGGAGCCATTTTTATCAAATTCCTTATATTTAAGGACAAAAAATGATTTAGAAAAATCATTATAAATACTCTTATTTTAAAGAGATAGATAATCAATTCGTCCTTTATGAATCAGATAAATTTAAAAAGGATTGACAATCAATTTTTTTCAAAATTGACCATTTGACCTTCTGTTAGAGGTGTTTCAAAAATATCTATAATTAATAAAACATTTTATGAACAAATAGATCGAATCAAGTTAAGAATTGATAAAATTTAGAAAAATTATACCTTTCGTCGTCACCACTCTTGTGGTTGTGGTTCAATCGATGAAATAGTATCTCTCTTCAAAAAATAGTTTTAGCATGCGTGAAGAAAATCATCAACTGTACCTTCCTCGTTCAATATGTTGTACGCGGATGGTGCATTACTCGAGCCCACGGCTTCATATCTCACACCGGCAGATCGAATGAATTGCTGGAGTTCAGTTCCCGCTGGTCCAATGTACCTTCCGCATCCAGGGATTAGTATCTCGGATACAGGCTGCAGAATCTGAAACAATGATAGGCTATCTGGGGTAATTTCCGAATATTTTTTAGGGCTGCAAGAGGAGCGGGTTTCGATGCAAAGTATACTTCCGTCGTACTCGACTCCGTTAACCTTAAACCCAGTTTCATCCTATACATGAAACAGGAGCTGCTCATCCGGGACTTCATCAATCAGGTTGAGTTGACCATAAAGAGAGAAAGCCCGGCTACACGAAAGCAATTGTGGAAGTGGAGGTTTCCTGTTGTCCTTCTTGAGGCTTCTCAGCAGTATCGGTAGGGTTCCTCCCACTTTCTGTCGCAAAGCCATTTTGCTTAATCGACTATAATACCTCACGAAAACTCAAAACATACTTATAGTCAGGGCATCTTATACAACAAGATCAGCCATTACCAAATCACCTTAGGAATGAAAATCATGCTGCAAATTTGATGCAGCATTACATATCCTGAGCAGGTCCGAAAGACAACAAAGCAAACCTGCTTTAAACTTTTAACGTAAAATATTACCCTCTGTAAGGGTATAAAGCAATGAAAACATGGTAACAGAACCATACACATCATTAGCAAATTAGCAAAGACCTAGAAGAAGACCACTTCAAGGAGAAATACCATATGCTCAGACTTCAGTTGATATGCAACTGTATTTGAAATTCTCAAGGTGAGAAGCAGAGGGGAACACAACGTAAAACTGCGAGTTGAAAATTCCACTGCATATCGAAGGCAGCTTCTAATGACAGCAAAGTATACCTGGTTAAATACCAGGTTGCCCCTGTATGGACAGGTCAGGAACAATGATAAGCGATAACTGGAACGAATTAAACCTTCAATTCACCAGCATACAATTCATAAAGCAAGAAACGGAAACAGGGAAAGGGAAATATATGATTAGAGAGGACCTTGAAGAAGACCAAACACATCAGCGTTACAAGTAAGCTTTGAGCAAAAACATCATACGTAAAATTGATGATACACAACTACATTTGAGATTCGCACGGCTGAGAAGGAGAGAGAAACTATATATGCTAAAGTTTCACATACCTACGCGACCATGTAGTTAAACGAAGGGAAACAGAAACATCAGTTCTGATTTGCACGAGGATTGAATCCTATGCAATTACACTCAGAGACTCCTTGAAAGGGTCAACTTTTCTCTGATACACATCTAACAATAGAGAACTAATAGCAGTGTGCTTGTAAACAAATCTGGCGAGAAAGGTTTTCTCAGAAAGACAGATTATATAAGATAGGGTCAAATCGCTTCTCACTAGTCCCTTCTTGATAAGCACGTGAAGGACAGAAAATCTCGGAATGATTCTTTCATCTAAATCGAAAGACAGAATAATGGGGCACTGAGCAATTTCTTCAACTTGGCATCCTAATTTGCCTATAAGAAAATCCAGAGAGTCCCTTAACTTATTCTCAGATAAAAGCAAGCACTGTGGCCACTTCCTGAATGCGGCTAGGATATCCTTCCGAGAGAAGCCCCACTCCATATAGATTTTAGAGCAACGATCTCTCGCGGTTTCATATGCAGGGCATAACGCACGAACCGCAAGAACGAAGAAGGATTTAGTCACATCGAAGCCAAGTGCCTTGACCTCATCAACGATTCCTTGAAACTCGTCAGGGCGGAGACGCAAGTCTGCCGGAAACGTTCTCACTAACAATGCTAACTTGGAGGAAGGAACTCCAACTTCTTTCAAAAGAGCAAGATTCGGTCGAATGTGCTTGTAACTCGTCTTCCATAGAACATAACTGAGACGCTTCAAACAAACGATTATCTCCCTCTCAGTCTCCAACACATCCTTGAGCATGCTATACAATGGAATGATATAATCAGTCAAGCTATGCCTCAAGAGACCAGACTTGGCCAAGAAAAAAGGAAGATCCTTTTGGGTAAACCCTATAGAGTAGAAAAATTGGATCTTAGGCAAGAGGGTCTCCTCAGAATACGAAAGCAACATAGGATCATAACTGATCGACATGGCAATATCATCATCAGTGAATCCATTATTCCTCAGGAAAGCAAGCATTGAATCCGGCTTCTCTGGAGTATCAAATCTCAGTTTATTGGCATATATGCGAGACGCATCTACCGCCCGCTGCGCAGATACCCCGCAAGAATCGATCAAGTAAGAAGCCAAGAAAGATTGCTGCAGCTCATCTTGCGTAGAAGCAACTGCTGCTACAGCTGATGATGATGACGAAGACTTGGAAGAGAAGCACTTAACAAAGGAGAATGAAAAGTTATACCTACGAATCCGCAAGTGGGTCAACTGGGTATTGCTTGGATTGATCAAAGGACACCAATTTGAGACGAAAGGTGCCTCGCAAATCGAAGAATTCATCTCAGGGTTGTGTCAAGATTAGGGTTTTTGGAAAAGGGGATTTGCAACAAAGGAGCGCACCAACGGGCAATCTGCATCTGACACTGTTAAATTCACTCCCCAATGACCTTATCCAAAACGACTAATAAGAACTCATATTATTTTGGATTAATATTCGGAAACTCATCTTTAGTAGAGTAGCTGATGGATTACAACCATCGAAAATTCTTCCAACATTCGGATATTTTTCATAGATTGTAGAACTAGTCGTTTGTTTGGAGTAACTAGATCAATGTATAGGAAGTAACAATCGTCATACTCAATTATCTCTATAATGATTATAACTATGATACATGGATCTCTTCGTAGTGTTATTTTCTCGAAATGATATCAAAATAATTAATATAATGAAATCACGAATTCGATTTCCGTCTTCCTCATTATATTATAAACCTCTCAACAAAACTTGTAAAAAGGAAAAAGAAGAAGAAGAAACGTATCATATCATAGGCAAAAAAAGGGGACTAAATTTGATACAGCCAACAAACTACCACATTCAAAAAAGATTAGATGGAAACTCAAACTACAAAGCATGTCTTAAAAATGTGATCATACAACCTGAGTACATCTTATATCTTCGTTACGTGCTCGAACGCCAAAAGTAAAGGGAAAAACAAAGGTTTTCTCCGGAGCAATCAGATAAATAGGGGAGCTAAATGCTTCAACTTCAGGAAGATACTCCATAAGGGAGAAGGGCGGCAGCGACAATTCTACCTTCCTCGTTCAATATATTGTAGGTGGATGCTGCATTTCTCGAGTCCACAGCTTCATATTTCATACCGGTAGACCAAATGAATCGCTGGAGTTCAGTTCCCACTGGTTCAATGTACTTTCCGCATCCAAGGATTAGTATCTCGGGCACAGGCCGCAGAATCTGAAACAATGATATGCTATCTGAAGTAATTTCCGAGAATTTTTTAGGGCTCCAAGACAAGAGCAGGTTTCCGACACAAAGTACACTTCCTTCATACTTGATTCCACTAACCTTGAACCCAGTTTCATCATATTCTTGAAACATGAGCTGCTCATCTGGGACTTTATCAATCAGGTTGATCTGATCATAAAGAGAGAAAGCCCGTCTAAGTGAAGGTAATTGTGGACTTGGAGGTTTCCTGTTCTCCTTCTTGAGGCTTCTCAGTAGTATTGGTAGGGTTCCTCGCACTTTCTGTCGCAAAGCCATTTGCTTAACGTTGAACCTAACCTTATACACTCAGCTCGTTTCCAACTTATCTTCCAAAATGCTTCTGACCAACAACACTTGCCAACTAGCAACCTTTAAACAGCTTGAACATTATTGTAAATCATTAATTTATAATGCACCAAGAATGTCCACAAATGCAATTCAAAACCAACAGCTGCAACGGGAAAAACTAAAAAATAGCACACCATGACTGAAATTAACATGGGTGCCAAAAACCTGTGCGCAAAACAGTTATATTTCTAGGGCTCTAGTTGTTTCGCACAACACAAGCACAAACTTCAAACTGTCCTTTTCAACACAGTTTTTCAAGGCTCGGATCATTCGGCAGCCATCAAAAGAAACGGATTGCATTTAAAAACCTGTCCGAAGGAGTCATTGAACTGCGAATATAATCAGGACGCATAATAACTTTGCCCATCAGAAAATGTTAATCTGGCCTAAAAACAACTACGCCCCGCACCACCCACCCTTGAACAGAACATAGTGCTAGACCAGATAAACACAGTGAACGCTTCTTTGTTGCCAAGATACAGAAAATCTTGGAAAGAAAGCATATTGGATGAATAAACCTAAACCAAGAAATAGGTCGACATGAAATAGACTTCCAAGCTGCAAGAGAACTAAGGGGAAAAAAGGAAAGAAAGAAAGAAAGTTGTCACGCTTTCCTGCTCACGGGTTACAGTGTAATTCTCACTTCTGTATGATGATATACTACAGCAATGACTAAGATTTGTGCAGCTAAATCCATCTCTCCTGTTAACAAAAAAACCTATGCATTACAGCCGAACCCAAAACCATATCCCGACGATCCAACCAACCAAATCCCACAAAAGCAAGCAGTCCAAAGCCATTCACTTGCTAAAATTTGGGATCATAGCGAACAAAAATTCAGATCCCAAATCATAATGCCATACCTCAAATCGTGCACACGCTCTTATACTACTAGGATTGAATTTTTTTTATAAAAAGAATAGACACCTCGAAATCTCAATTCATCTGATTGGGTCAAGTTTATACCATCAATGATTCAAGTCAACCATATAACATTACTCCGATCCATTATCAGAGTCATGAGCTCCTAACTATACCGAAATAATTGTAAAAATGCAAAAAAATAAAGATAACCTTAATCAGTAACTAAAATGAATGAATCATCAACCAGCAATTCCGCATTGTCCCAAATCTTGTGAATCCCAAAAAATTGCCACGCAACAAATTTGACACATAGGATGATAGGATGGGGCTGTGGGCAAACTCGGAACAAGATGAAGAAGAAGAATCGAAGTACCTCGAAGGGAGTAAAGGCGGTTGTCGTGGCGGCGCGGCTGCCCGAGATTGCTCACGGTGTTCGCCGGAGAGAATTTGCGAGCTCGGCTGAGGGCAGAGCAGAGCCTTTAATCGAGAGGGTATTACTGACTCCCACTGCGTACTAAAATAAGTGTTGTTTCATAAATTTAATAATATTTTGATATTATATTTATGTCGATATAAATTTTTATATGGATGTTGCGCGATGAAAAGTAAATTTTTATAAATTCATTGTGAAACATAAATGATGTTATAAATTATATATTTTAATTTAATAATATTACAGGACAATCAGACGTGATTTAATATGAAAATGAGATTTAAATTTATATATATAAAAATAATACAAAATATGTATATATTGTAAAGTTTGTGGGACAAATAAAGTATTTTTCAACGCGTATCTTGAGGAACTTGGTTTTACGTTTTAACAACGCTAAAAAATTATGTCATCGACGTTACATTGTAATACATAACTTGAATTCACTAGTTTTTCACGATAATTTTTTCATAAAAATGATATTTTATCGTTCCGCGATAAGAGTCAAACTTTATCTCAACAAGTGCGCAGGATCGGAGGGAGTGTAATTCTTGCAACACTTACACAGTATTATATTAATTTACATATATGAATATAAATCTCATTTTCATATCAAATCACGTCAGATCATAACTTATACAAGCACGTTTCACCATCGTTAAACACGTATCAAATTTTGCATCAAGATTTCAGATCAAAATGTTACTCCCTTCATCCCAATTCAATTATAATATTTTTTTATTAATCATAATATAAATACAACATTAAAAATATTTATTTTTTATCAAATTTGATTTGCATTTCCAAATTGGAAGAGAAGGAGTAAAATGTACGCATGCACAAAAAACAATGTCCAAAACAGTCATTTCACCACTAGGGTTTTCTCCCATCCTATAAAGCCCCTTCTCTCGTCGCCCCATTTTCATTGCTCCCAGTTAGAACCCTAGCAGATCTGAGAGGTTTTTAGCAACAATGGCGACGGTGCCGGGGCCGGTGATTTGGGAGATCGTGAAAAAAAACAACTCGTTTCTCGTCAAGCAGTTCGGGAACGGGTCAGCTAAGGTTCGGTTCAGCAAGGAGAGCAACAATCTGTTCAATACTCACTCTTATAAGTACTCTGGTAATTGATCTCGCCATTTTGTGTAATTGTGTGTGTGTGTGGATTTGATGGATAGATAATTTTATCTGTTAGGTGTATCATGTATAGGATTGTGCTGCCGCAGTGTTTTACTTGATCGTTGTCCTCGAAATGGTGTCTTTTTCAGAATGTTTTGTCCTTGGAAACCAGTTCGGGAGTTATAGCACATGTTGTTTCTGATCAGAAGCGTGACGATTGAGGGATCGTGTAATTGTTCGGAAAAGCTTTGAGCTGGCTTTACATTGACATTGGAGGATAAAGGAGCGATCATTTATAACTAATTCTTAATCAATTCACTCTTATGGGTTGAGACTTAAGATGCCATATTTCGATGTTGGACTTTAAATAACGCAGTTCCTCTAATTGCAGTGGTGTTCTTCCTATTTTTTGTATGTTGCTTGAATGGTTACTTTCCGTGCAACTTTGGGTCTTTGGAGATTAGCGAATTGTAAGAGTCATGGTATGTGTATGGTTCTTCTGTGTCGTTTTTAGTATGATCTAAGACGCCCATCTACCATCTGGTAGTTGCTTTTGTGAAATAGATGATGTTGTGTTAGATCGCCCGGATAATAAAAATGAAATAATTCATTTTCGAAGTGATGCTATATTTCTGGTTGGCTGTTGTTTACAATATGAAATCTTGAAAATCCCTACCAGGCTTCTCAGTGTTTCAAATAGTAATTGTTTACTACTCTGTCCTGCAGGCTTGGCGAATCCCAAGACGATTACTATCCAAGCTGATGGCAAAGATGGAGTGCTTCTTGCAACTAGCAAAACCAGGAAACAAAACAAACCTGCAATTGCCCTTCACAAGTCGGTTATGAAAAAGGATTTCCAACGAATGGCAAATGCTGTTGTGAATCAAGTAAGAAACTTCTCAGTTTGGGTATCGTTTTGAGTCTTTTTAATTTCTATTCAGTTTGTCTAAATCTAATGGCTGGTTTATGTTGTTGATTGTATGATGTTTATGCTGTATATTGGCTTACAAGAATATTTGTACTTACCTTTTTCTTTTGAAAGAACCATGTTATACTGCCTTAGTCTTGCTTTACCTAAATACTCAGTTGGGTTCTTAAGCTCTTTCCAAAGGGTGTAGTTTTATCTTTATCTCGAAGAGCCACTTTGAATGCCTTTGAAGGAAACCCTTGCATAAAGTTCCCTTAATTTGGTCACTTTAATGATTTTTTAATCTTCTCCTTTTCCCTTCATTTGTTCTGATGGCTTAACAAGGCCTTGTAATGAAACCTTGAGTAATTCATTACCTAGGCACTAATCTGAATATCTTATTCTGATCTCTAATCCGAATGTCTTATTCTGATCTGTGTAGGAAGATCTTCCTTATTTAGAGTGTGTATACATTTTCTTACTTCTTAGGCTCTTTTCTTTCTTTATGGATTTTAATTCTTTTTTAATATGATTTTGCTTTCTTTTCAGTTTTTCCTTTTACCGTACGATGAGCTGCCGAGGCAATGATGACTACCCAATATACTCTCCTGAAATGCATGTTTTCTTTCCTTGCATGGTGTGGAGAACACTTTTGACTAGGACGGTCTGAGCCATCAACTAATCAAACTTAATTTCTACTGCTAATTTTAATAAATGATCAAGGTGACTTTTTTGCTGTGGATGAGTTCAAGATATCTTACAATGTTTAGGTGTCTTTGTTTATGCATAGATGCAGTGTGCTTGTGGATGATGAGAAATCAAATTTACAGTTATCCCTGTCTGATCAGATGTGATGAACTCTTGTGATCTGACACATGCACGCTGCATCATTATTATGCTTGTAGTTCCTCTGGTATTATCAGTATACTTCTCAAAGTTCTATACGGTGGTTAGTTTATGATGAATTTAATGGTAACCAAAGTTACAAATCAAGCTGACCCTAGGCTTTGTAAGCTCCCATTTCAAGAAGTTGTCGTGCGTAAACAAGACACCAGTAAATATCTAAAGGGTGCTAAATCTGCTGCTGGCCATTCCATATTCATTTTGACAATGGCCGAGAGCGCAGAGGGTGTTTGCAATTGCATGAAATAATTGGTTCCTTGTTTTTTTCCCCTTGTAACTGATTGTGCTCTGTTTCACAGGTTGCTGATAATCACTACAGGACTGACCTGAAGAAAGCAGCCCTGGCTAGACTGAGTGCCGTTCACAGGAGCCTTCAGGTCAGCAAGTCTGGAGTCAAGAAGAAGAATAGGCAGGCAACTAAGATCCACGGCAGGAAGTGAAGGATATGAAATTTTGTGATGCAAGAGACTTTCTGCTCTCGTGGTTAAAAACTTTATGGAACTTATGCAAATGATGATGACCAGTATCTGGTTCTTTCTAATGTTATGTAATTCAAAGAGGAATCTGTTTTGGTATCAGCATATTGCTCTTCTCTTGATAAATTCAAACAATAAGTTTACTTGTTTGTTCATCAGATTTTACACTCTTTGACAGGGCCCTTATTCGATGGCTCAAGCTTAATGCTCACGTTCATCATCCTTGATGTAAAACAACGATTGCAAAAAAACGTCTTTTCTACACTTGATCTTAGCCAAAACCACTAGTTGACAGTGTAGATAAAACGGTGAAACGGCGAGATAAATGCAATTTTTTACCGTGCATGGCTGCTGTTATTCTTCATCTTTTCACCCTTTCGCCCTTTCTAACTGTGGCAACTAGCTTCCCATTTTGTATTGATAAACTGAGGATCCATTTCAACTCATCGTTTAGCAGTTCAACCACCACAGGCAAGGGTTTGTTTTGAGTTTGTACATTGGCATGTGGCACACCTAAAACCAGGACCAATCTCAACCGTCCCATACTCACAACCCTCCCCTCACATTCATCCACAGCCGTAGATCGAATTCATCAACGCCTCCGAGGTGGGTCAGGTGAATGAGAGACATACGTTATGTGATTTAATTCCTGTTACTTCTCAAACTTGCAGATATTTTCATAATTAAAAAAAAAATCCCTTCAAACAAAGTCACAAGAAAAACCACTTCACAGGGTTCACATCACCACCTCCTTTGTGTTGTGTCGCTTCTCTCACAATCTCACACGCACACACCTTGGAGCAAAAGCATACCAAATTTGGCTGCAAGCGTTTCATTCTTTAACATTTCTCAGCCCTCATTGTGTGCAGAGTTGAGAAAACTGAGAACACTGGTGGTGGGTTTTGAAAAAGCTCTGCAAAATCATCAGACAACTGTCCAAAACATAGGCCGAGTTGGTTTAGGTAATATAAGAACCAGTAAAAACAGGATCTTGCGCCGACCCAGTTGTTTTTGTGGTGGTTTCGCCTTTTGGGGCGGATCCCTACCCTCAAGCATGAAACCCTAATGTAAATGAAGGTGGGTTTTGCTTTTCACTTTGGTTTTTTTAATCATGGATGTGTTTTTTTTTTTTGGTTGTTTTGAGCTTCTGGGTCTTTTTTGTTTCAGAGAAACGTTCATGGGTTTATTGGGTTCTTGAAGAAAAGTTAGGGTTTTGCAGGGTTTTACTGACTGACTGTGATTTTTTGTGAGTTTTAGCTGTGGAAGGCTACTGCATTTGCTATAGGAGAAAGGGCTGTTGATTTTGCTGCTTTCGAGGGTTTTGAGTTCAGTTGAAGGATTTGAGTTTTGTTGGGTTCTGTTAATGGTTACTTGTGGGGTGCCTGTGTTTGAGGAGGAATTGAATTGGGTTTAGCTTGTTGAGGTGAGGAGATGGTGAGTAGTTCAAGTGAGCAACAGACCATAAAGGCAGTAGAAGCAAAGGTTGGAGAATTGGTTTGGGTCCGAAGGCGAAATGGGTCGTGGTGGCCGGGCCAGATACTTGGGTTGCATCAGGTTTTAGCTGATTGTATTGCTTCTCCTAAATCTGGAACACCAATCAAGCTTCTGGGTAGAGATGATGCAACAGTGTGAGTCCTACTTTCTATTCACTTGAGCTAGATCTACCACATGTTTGCATCATCTTTCATTTCTTTATTTTCTGTCCTGAATGTGATTCGGTTCTTTTCCGGACTGTTGCTTCTATCATGACAAATGCTTTTTTAGTAGGAAGGGTTTTGTTGTATCTAACTATCTAGGGTTTGCTTCAATAGATCAAAACAAATCCCAAGTATTCGTCTTTAGCTTTCGTTGGTAGATTTACTGTATAGAATTTGAGTATGTGTTGGCTTGCTCATTCCTGCTTTGATTCTTTATTGTGTTTGTTCAGCATAAAAGTTTCTCCTTTATCTTCTTGTACAATTTTGCAATGCAACATAGGTCCCTTGTTCATAGTGCTTCCCCTGTTACCCTATAAAGGATTACTCAATCAAATAACAGCTTTGTATTCTTTGGTACTGGTACAGGAAAATTGGCGAAATGATTTATGCCATTTGTGCACTTAGCATGCACAGAGGGAGCTTTCTGTGGAACTGCTTCCTGTTTTAACTTCTTTTACATCTCCTATTGTGCCGTTTTAGTTTGTGATATACTTATAAGCTACCCTTTTTTATGTAGAACCTGTTTTTGGCAGCTTCTTTCTATCTTCTGCCCTTGTTTTCATGCCTTCCGTCTAACCAGATGAAACAATGTTAGTTTAAAACTAGAGTGAGCAGCATGGATGCATCGCTAATTCCTAGGATCTTATCACCTACCAGTGCTTCTCATTCATGTTACGAGTGACGACTATGTCAGTTACTAGAAACACTCTATGGTAAATAGGATCAAGTATATGGAAACCTAGTTGTGGCTTGAATTGTATTGGCTTTTGTTTTGAAAACCAAATTTCCATAGTTTGATTTGATGATAAGCAGAACACAGCGCACATAGTGATTCTTTTACTGTCTTATTTATTACTGCTTGTCACACCAGCAAACAGTATAGGGGATGTGTACTTGTGTTGCCCTTCCTTGCTATATTGAGAAATTAGGCAACATTCCATAGTGGTGCAACCAAAAACCGTTATCCCATTACAGCCTTGGCATTCCTTTCTTTTAACAACCGTTTGCATAACGACCATAGTGTGGCTCACTTTTCTAAAGCCGAACCCCTCTTCATTTGATCGATCTCCATATTTTATTACATCATAGGGATTAGGGAGTTGCTGAGCTTAGAAAAGCATGAGGCTTTCACTTTTATCATTTTTCCCTCTTGGGTGCATTTCTTGTGACAAAAAAATTGATTGTGTATCATAAACTTCAAGTTGCAAGTCTTTTTTTCAAAGTTCTGAACTAGCAAGCTGTATAAATTAGTTGTGGTGTTGATGATTTAGGCCGACTCAATTTCAGTGTTATCTTTTACGAAGTGTCTTCTTTTTCGTTGACTCTTTGTTCATGGCTTATCATGCTTTTTCCTGTTGCTTCAGGGATTGGTATAACCTTGAAAAATCCACGCGGGTGAAGGCATTTCGTTGTGGAGAATATGATGAGAGCATAGAGGAAGCAAAGGCTTCTATGGCTGGCTATTCAAGGAAAGCTGTTCAATATGCTAGAAGAGCACATGCTATTCTTCATGCCTTGAACTTGAAAGTGCCATTATACCCCAAGATCATGGGAGCTGTTCTGCTTCTGACGATGCTGACAGTAAACGCAGTAGGCGGGGTGAAGTTTCTCCAGCCACGTATGGGGATTCTAAGGATAGTGAATGCTTGTCGGAGCAAACATATTCTGTTGAGGTCAACTCGAGTTCCGCCCTTGAGGTGTCCAACTCGGGCATATCATTTGAGGAAACAAATGGGTCAATATATATCAAGCAGCTACCCATCAAAGCAACCATGGAAAGGGTCCCAAATAAATCTGAAGATGAGGGAAGTAATGGAATCAGGCGCATGCGTGGTCTCGATGACCTAGGTCAGATAGAGTCTAGTAGGAAGATGGAGCCTATTGGACTGATAGATGTTTCTCGAGGAAATGGTTTCGTGTACGATTCTGATTGTATGCCAGTGGGAAGCATGTTGAATGGAACTCGAGATACAATGCCTACATCAAAGCGAAAGAGATCTCAGTTACAACATGCCCATGAATCCTCGAAAAAGAAGTCTCTCTGCCATACTATAGCTAAGGTTTCAGACACCTCGGTAACTGTTCCTATCATTTTTGATGAATTTGGTGTTGCTGTAGTTCTGGGACTCAAGTCAAAGGAGTCAAAAAGGACTTCTGCCCTGGCCACCACTGATGTTGCAGCACATAATGGATATGTTGATGCAGATGTCGAGGATCTGTTTGATGTGCCAATAGACATTGAGGAACTGCATGCTGGTTAGTTAAACAACTATCTTGCCTCTCAAGTTTGTGGTCATCTGCTTGGTTTTCTTTTTCTTTTGGCGATTTTCTCACGTTTCTAGATCCTAGCACTGTGTCACATGGAATGCCTCTCTCTGATTATAGTTTGTGCTTCACTTGTCGGGTACAAGTCAAGATAGCCTCCACAGATCATCGGAGTGCTTAAGATGGTACCTGAGTTAGCTATGTCTTTATGCAGAAGCTTCGCTTATCTGTCAGTGAGATGTTCGGTTTAATGTATTGAGTCCGACTAGTACCTGGTTCCTTAGTTGAGCTGGTGTATGTCTAGTTACTAAACCACTTAATTTCTGCATTCTACTCGGAGTATCTATTTAGGCATTAAAAAAAGTGTTGGAACATGACCCGAAAAAAAAAAGTGTTGGAGTGAGGTTTAATTATGGAACCATCCTTAGAACCTCGGTACTACTTGGATAGCTGAATGGGCTTTTTACCCTTACACGGATAGTTTTTTGCGTTAATTGCAATTGGCTGTTCCAGGACTTGTACTGTCAGCTGTTGCTTGATTTATTTTGCATCACTTTGCTTGTTATTTTGCTGATTGTCATTCCAGGTTGTTCTTCTTCATCCTTGAAACATCAGAATAGAGCAATTGGACATGCTGATCAGGATCGTAAATCGGATTTGCAGAGATTACCTCTTGGCAGCGGGCCAGTGAATGAGCTTGGCTCCACCAGTCATCCCGTCACACAAATCAACCATGTTATTGCCCATAATGTGGACGAGACTACCTCGAAGTGGCAGATCAAGGGGAAGAGAAACTTGAGACACTCGACCAAACCTGAGAGTTTGAATGTTGGTCCAAATGACTTGATTCCTCTTCCAAATGCTGGTGACAAGTCGAGGGACATATCACCCAACAAAGATAGGTGCCTGGATCATCGAAGCAAAGGTATTTCGCCTACAATCCCACATTGTTTCTCACATTGTAGCCCTCAAAATGGATTTGAGTTACCGCAAACGAGCAGTGTTCTCGAGGGCACGGTGTTGTACGATGTTCATATCGAGGTAGAGGCCAGCTGTCGTCCTCAACATGTTCCTTACATATCTCTCACGAGCAAACTGAACAGGAAAGCTATCACGGGCTACCCGGTCACTGTGGAGCCCATGGATGATGCTTATTGTGATTCCTTGTTAGATAGTTCTGACTACAATCCGACCAGCAGTGGCTGTGAAGTTGGTGATGATGAGGATGCCGGCATGGACTATATATTCAAGCCGAAGGGTACCAAGCAACCGAAACAGCAATCTCAGCCTACACCAGGGCAGAGCAAGTCTTCCAAGTCGAAGAAGCACAGCTCATCCTCTAAAAAGACTCGCAGGTTATCAACGCTTGGTACACCCCACAGGTCCGTCCGTGATAAGGAGAGGTCCTTGGTCGAGGATGTAAAGGGTTCAATACTGGCTTGTATTCCCCTTAAGTTAGTTTTTAGTAGGATTAATGAAAGCACTGAACGGATCAGGTCGGTTCTTTCACCGTTCTCTACCTTCCTAATAACTATTCAATGTTTTACCTGGGTTTGGTTCCGCATTATGTGGACCTGTTCTCTGCTTTCTTGTAGCTAGTTTCAGTGGAATCTGATTAGGTATACAGCATAGTACAATTCGTCGTGGTAGCAGGTGGCCGGGTTTTGCTTGCCGTATGTTAATGTAGGAAATGAACTAGCATAGGGCTGGAACCTCAATGTGCATATAAAATGTAACTGTAGTTTATCTGTTGAAGGTTTGATCTGGCATCAGGTTTTCGCCTCATGAGTTGTAAGTTCGGTTCTAACAATTGTCTTTCAGAATAGAGCAGTTGATTTAAGCATTGTGGAGTTGTCAATATCTCCTTCGTATGGCTTCTATCGTCTCGGTCGATTGAACCTGAGTGCAGTGAATGTGTGTACTTAGAGAATCTTCGGAATATCGTCCACCACATGGGTAAGGACTTGTTGCATCTCATATCAGTATCGAAGCAGTCATCGTAGAAGTTCCTGTTACAGCAGTTGTCGTTACCGTTGGAAGTAATGAACTCGAAATGTTGACTCATCAAAGTTGTGGGATTACAGAGACAAGTACACCATTGGACAGTAGCATCCAAATATACCTCAACTGATCAAATTAACAAAATTATGGGAAAACAGAGATACTTGAACTTAATCCAATCTCCTATTACTTCTGCACTGTACATCCCAATTCAGCTATGCATAAATAAGTTGCAGCGCGGCGAACTGATTATGAGAGCTGATAAAAATGGGAGGACCTGGACAGGAAGCTGTATATTTCCATCTTCACAAGATAATACTCAGCTGGTAGGCATTCCTTGCCTGGAGCAAATACACTGATTCACCGGCGCAATCTCATACTCACACTTCTATGAGCCAGCTCCAAGCAAGCGTACAACCAAAAGCTCTTGCTGGAGGATTTTGATTGCAGGAGTCTACTATACACAGGAATATTTGCCCGCTGTCCAAGGAAACCCACGAAACCAACCAATGGTCATGACATTTACAGTATATTCCCAGTTAAAACTGCTTCCCAGTCACAGAATGCCGTAACACCAGTGCCCCTTGCAACAAAAGGTTAGGCAGAAGCAGGGTGTTCTACTTTTTCGCATATGTGGCTGCGAACTCCTCTATCCTCTGCTTGAGATGCTGCATTTACATAGATGAAGTTCTAGTCAATTACAGAAAAACAAAGACAAATAATATTCAGCAGCAGGCGAATGAAGGACAGACCTGCAGTTCTTCATGAAGGACAACAAAAATTTTCTTCATTCGTTTGTGCTTCTGCTATAGTCAAAGTTTGACAAATGAAACATCATAGTCAGCACATTATAGGTAAAGCAATGTAATGGATTTAGAAGACATTATGATGTGTATCGAAGTAAAAGCTCATCACATCAATGCATGCATAGAGCGCTTTAGACCCATTCAAGCGAACCTTTAGCTCATATAACTCAATAGAGTACACACCATCATGCGTAAAGGCCACATGATAAGTAGGGCATAATAGTTAATATATGTGGGTTAAACCATTTAACCCCTCTTATCCAAAAAAAAAAAAAAAACCCTAAAAAAACTCATTGACACAGAATACACTAAGTGTAGATATGGGTGAGCCACAGAAGCATACCGGTCCAGACTGGTGATATCTTTCTCGCAAATGGCTCACGATTTTATGATATCTCTCCATGTCTCTACCTTTCGCAGTTTGAAGATCACTCCTTAGCTTTTCAAATTCACTCCTGCTTTCAGATAGAATGCAAAATCTGAATGCCAAAACATCTAGGAACATGTTATATATATTACGGAAAGTATTAACACAGAAACCGTACATATGGGCCTCCAGGATCTTGTTCAGGGAGCTGTAGCTTTCATACTTCTCCTGGAACTCCTCCACGTACTCTTTATATCTAAGAACACATAGTAAATGAAGAAAGAATATTAGACACCAAAAGGTCAAGCAAAAGAAAAGTGCACTACATGAACGCACTGATTTCACAATTGCAAAGATACAATAAAAAAAATGCCTTATGCCGAAAACAGGACGCAAACGAGCAAACCATAACAGTTCACTTACTGTGATAAATCCTTAACTGGCCCCTTCAGTTCCGGTTCATTCCTGTCATACTTTGAGTATGATGTGTTCTCATCGGATGAGGAGCCACTTCTCTTGAAGTCACCATTCAAGGAATCACCTATCTTTCTATCGCTTGCATCAGCCCAATTATTTGAATCCCGTGATTTAGTTCCATTTGCATAATTCGAAGCATGCCCTAGTTTAGGTTCCTGAAATTTTCCCCCGTCATGCAATTTATTATGAGTTTGGCCATAGCCTTCCATATCAGCATGTTGAGTCTCAGACTCTTCCAGTCTTTCTGTGACTTTATCAGAGAGGAGCCTGGCTTCAACTGTTGAATTTGACGGATGCGATGGTACAGCCTTACGTGAGGGTCTTAGAGGGCCTTCAACGTAAGGATCAGTGGACCTCTTTCTGGATGAACCCCCAGAATTTCTAGAAGCCCCCGATCTTTTATCGGGGGAGGATGGCTTCACTGCATCAGATGCAGGCTTGATGACAGGTCTTACATTGGTCAAATCCGCATTCCAGGAATCTGAAGTTCGTCTGTTGGTTTCCATCTGCTTCAATGACTCTTTCTCCTCGAACGGCTGCATATCCCTTCCAGGTTCCTCCTGTAAGGGCTCACGGAGTTCACCCAACTCCAACTCTGATAATGCTCGATGGAGCATAGGACCTTTTCCATTCACCAAAAAAGATTTCTCAGCTTCCACCTTGAAACTTGCCTTCGGTGATGAATCAACTAGCGAGTCATAGAAATCATCTTTCATGTGCCTCCTTTTGCCGTTATCACCTTTTTTCCCAGATTGAGAACTGTGGTGCATGTACTGTCTGTTTCCACTTTCATTATATTTTTTGCTACTTTTCTCACTTGGCATCCCCCGAGAATCCTGTAAGCCACCAGAGGGTCTGCTTCTCTTATTAGACAGACTTTCATCCGTATGGGCAATAAGATCTCGGTTATTGAATCCCTGTCCCCAGGTACCCGCACTCCTGCCATTTCTCTCTGCTATGTCAGGATCATTTAGCCAAGGAGAAACCCTCCCACCCGATTGCTCAGGCTCCAATGTAGATCTTCCCCTATATCCATTCTTAACTCCTTTCTCCATGTCTGCATCGAAACTATGGCCCTGTGGATGGTCCTCATTGAGTCTACCCGAAACCCCCACTTTTGACTTCTTGGCAGGTCCAGGCATCTCCTTCAAGTGTTCACCATCAGCATTCCTTTTTGATTTACCTCTGGATTTCTGAGAGCCGTCTTTCCCATGCCTAAAATCATCTACAACCATAGTTTCTCTCCCACTGAAATCAGGTGGTTTTAAATGCCCTTGATTCCTTCCCTCAATTGGCGATGTATAATGCAAATCATGAACAGGCATTGCAGCAGATTCAGCTGCTGTTGTCAACTGCATATCTAGATCAGCTGCCTGATCATGAGCGGGCGAGTCTTCAATTTCAACATCTTCAGACCCATGATCATCGATGTCAATAGCAGGAGACCCATGACTCTCCTGTTTTGTAGCAACCTCATCTTGCTTGATTTCTTTTTCATCGTCACTGGTCATTATATCCACATCAACATCAGACCCCTCCTTGCTGTTGGCCGAAGTTTCACTGTCACTGTCACTGCTACTTCCACTCCCGCTTCCTGCAGGACTCCCGCTTCTGCTTTTGCTCTGGCTGCCACTGTCACTACCACTTCCACTACTATCAGAATCACTATCACTGTCACTTCCACTATCACTAGAACTACCTGCTCTACCCTCAGCATTGGCGCTGCCCATGGTATCACCAAACAGATCAGATGTATGCCGTGGCACATCACTTCCTTCCATAAAATTAGCATGCTCCTCATTCTCATTTATTGAAGATCCCAAAGGTGCCTGTTCTTCCAAATACTGTGGAGATTTCTCAGCAATATTTAGATCAACTCGAGCCAATGCTGCAACATCGTTTTGTTCAGACACAGGCAGCTTATGTTGGTCATCCTCAGGAGACCTGTAAAACATGAATATCAGAAGTGTCAGTGCTAATTTTTACACAATGGAGAAACATCTCTACGCAACACTTGCTAATAAATCCCCATTCTCTTGCTCGAGGATGGCATTGGTAAAATAATCAATGAAATTGAGAACTGTGAGAATGTTAAAGAAATATCGGCCAGAAACTGAAGGCAACAACAGGTGAATAAAATAACAATACATAGCTTTCTCTAATCAACAGAGAGACGGTTAATAAGATTTTCACTCTGGAAGAAAGAAAAATAGTAGACTAGAAAATAACTGCAAGAACTACTCCTAGTTTGGGCACCAACGAAAAACAGTGAGAATGTAGATTCCTAGCTCTAACATTGTCCCTTGTCTTTAAAAATACACATGGACAAAATGTACCAAGTTACAAAGATGAAATGAACGCTTTTCATGATTAACATATACTCCTACAACATAATTATGATACCACCCAATAGACATTAGCGGTTGAGCAATAGGAAAACGAAGTTTCAGTTTTGTCTGGAATAAGAAGCATCAGTCACCAAAGGAATAAGTTACAAAAAGCATGAGTACAGTACACAGTGCAGAAACTATATGATCAAACCTTCCATCACATAACAAGGAAAATTTACCTCTCACTCCTAGCAGGTATCCTCTTTATGGTTTCCAACTCGATACCTGACTTCAAGAGATACTTTCCTGGAGCTTGTAGTGTTGCTATCTGGAAATGAAGTACGGAAACATTTCAGCAGATATATACCAACTTATAATTGCTAATCAACTTTCCAATATCAGCTGCATATTACCTTCTGCAGGATGGCTGGAATTTTACGAGTAGAGTTTGGGAATGTACGACCAACAGCTTTCTCCAAACCCTATGGAATAGGAACAATGCATTAGGTCACTGAATCACACTATGGACAGATACTTTATTCTTAAGAATACATAGCAGTCAGCAAAACCATATGCGAATTACGAATGCAATAATTAAAAAATGTGAAATTGTGCAACCATCACACATTCATAAAGAAAGTAGTGAAATACATCCAACTTGAACTAGTGTATAAATCTCAGAGAACCTAAACTAAAGGAACAAACCCAAGATAACAAACGAATTTGATAGGAATCATCTCCTCACCTTCAGACCCATTCCAGTTGGATTCTCTTTCAGCACCTTAATCAGCATTTCCTGCAGATCTGCAGGCTTAGCATCCTGATTACCCTTGGGGCCAGCAGTCTCCTCTGTTGGACCAAAATTCCTGCTGGGGCCATTTCTGTCAGAAACAATAGCATTTTCTGCTTTTGTAACTGAAACAGTCACAGCATCCGCTTCAATAGCTTGACCTTTATTTAGGTTTGACTTTGAAGATGCAGATACTGGTGCGCCAAAGACAGACTGATTTGGAGGTGATGGGGCAGGAGAAGTCGAAAGCCGTCCCTTGACAGGAGTCGTCCCAGAAAATCCAGATTTCTGATTTGTCTTTGAGAGACCACCTACTGAAATTTGTTGAAGTTCAACAGTTCAGAAAAGCATGGAGCAAAGAAGCAAACAAATGATATGAGTAGTACGCAACACATACCTCGCGGTGGTTCGACTTTTTGTTTCTTAACTGGAGGTTCTTTATTCTGTTTGAAAGACCTCCATTGATTAACTACAAGAGGAACGAATGAACTTGGTGTCAGAAGAATGAGAGACAGAAAGAAAAGGAAAAGTAGCCACATAATCCCCTCAAATACAGGGTGTGGGAAAGTCATCCCTGTAACACAAAGTGATGTACGTAGCCTTCATCTATTTTTACATATAGAGGTTGTTTCCTAATGCCCTCAGGTGTCGAATCCCTAACCTCACGATTAAGAGTGAAACAGATATGTTAAAACATCAACAGATACCAAAACTCACCCTCAACAGCAGCCAATGCCTTCGCTTGATTCTTCATAGATGGATTTGAGGAATCCAAGACAATAGCCCTGTGATCAATAAATTATGACAAATTGCAACCCACCAACTCAAGAAACATGTATATGATGAACAAAAAGACAAAAGTAACATTACATAAAGGTGTAATGTAACCAATAAAGATGTCAAACTTGTATAGACCTCCACCAGGAACCAGCATGCGGAATAAAAATATGTTACTTCTATAGTATCGTACATCCCATTTTAGCCACAGATGAAAAATAGAATAAAGCTGTTCTTGAGCAGTTGAGCTCTGTAAGCAGGAATAGAACATAGGAATCAGCAATTGAAGCTATAGGCTTTTATACAAATTAAGGAAGCAAAGTGCAGTGAAACCAACAAGGACTCAAATGCTTCAGAATGGGACTTATTGTCTTGCATCAAGCAAAGTTTACCACCTTTTGACAGCCTAGTAACACAAGTTATCATCTGCAAGTAGTTAACTAAAGTCTATTGCAATATGAAGTGAACACGGATTTCAAAAGACGAACATTTATACTGGAGATAGAAGATGATGTAAACTGATTTTCCATTAGGCACAGGGTAAAAATTCACAGAGTAGCTGATGACCTACTTGCGAGATTTTTGCTTGCGCTCAGCTTCCTCTGATCTCATCTTAACATGGTTCTTGGTAGACTCGTCCAGAATACGCTGCACATTTAACTTACGCCAAGGGCATCCAGACCCAACTAGTAAACCATTACCACCTTCTCTGCTCTCACGTTCTTCATATATGTCGCATAAATCACCTGTTTCTTGTGACCATGTAAATTTGAATTCCTTGCCACCAACATCGATTACCTGAAATAAAACAATTTCAGACCCTAAAATAAAGAAAAAGAAGGAACATAACACACAGGCCGATATTTTAAGGGGAAAAAAAGAGCAAGCAATAACTATCTAAAAGGTTGAGGGATAGCTTTCGAAACCCAAATAGGAAGTGAACCGGCATTGATGCCTCATCCAAAAAAATTACACTTTTGACTTCAGCTCTATATTATCATGACCCTCAATGCCTATGTCGCACTATACTTCTAGCCCTGAATGGATCCATTCTCATCATCCGTTCAATATCAGGGAACTAGCAACCAAAGTCCCAACTCTTCTCGCCTCCTCCCTCCTCCTCCCTTTGACAACAATGTAACTTGTAACTTGTAAGTAATCAAAATCAGGAAAGAACCTCAATGATATTACGGGATAGCTTCAACAGTGGCATTGACACCTCAAAAACAGGTCTAGACATCCAAAACACAATTAATCATCAAGAAACTAATGGACCGACCTGCAAACATTCCGATTTCCAGTTAAAAATTCACTATCTATATACCCCCATGTTAAAAATACTAATTAAACCACGATGATCTAATAAAAGTTATATGTAACACACTTAGGTTCAAACCGCCATAGAAGCTCACTATCCAACATCAAGAACGCATCGTAGAGCTATCCAATCATCCCTGTACAGAGTTGAGGAATTCATCGTTATTCAAACAGACAGACCAAACATGATCATCACCCCTCCATAAAGTTCACTAATTGATCCTATATTGTATCTCTCCCTACCATTGTAAACATAAACACCGAACAATGTTCATTTTAGTGCAACCCTACCCAAAATCATTCAACTAATCGAATAAACGAATCGATCACAATGCTGCAAATCAACAACACTTGATCCTCAGTATTTGTAACACCAGCTCAAGTGATCAAATAAACAACAGTGATGATAAATTGATAATCACAACAAGCTGATCCACCAAACCAATTGGAAGGAATCCACTCCCTTACATTGACGGCAGGATTATTCCGATTGACATCAAACCTAATCCTCGCCTTCCCTCCGCTCTCCTCTACCCTCCTGATCTCGTTCACCAGGTCCGGCGCGAGCCGAATAAACGCCGCGAACGTGTCTGGGTTCCCGTGAACCAACCTAAACCTCTCCTCCTCCGCCGCCGCCGCAGGCGACGCGTGTGGTGCGGTGGAGGACTGATTGCGGCTGCCGCGAGGTGGAGGGGCGGTGGAGAGGCGAGGGCGAGGGTGAGGGAGGAGAGAGGTGGCGCCGCGTTTGGTGGCGGCGGCGGCGCCGGAGCGGGAGAATTTCTGGGGCCCGCCGGTCATATTGGGGAAGGGGTTGGTGGCGAGGGTGGTGGTGGTGTTGAGGTTTTGATGTTGTTTGTTAATGTTATCGTTGTTTTAATTTTTGTGTGGGTGGATTTGGGACTTGGGAGGTAATGAATCATGTGTGTTTAGTTTGGTCGTGATTTGGGAGGACGTAATACTGTTTATCGAATCAAAATCAAATTATAATAAATAAAAATGATTAATCAATGAAACGTTGATCGTGTTAAATATCATATGATTTAAATATAATAATTATTATTATTATCATATGTTCATATTAGTAATACTGCCATGATATAAGAAGATTCCAATCATAATCTCTCTCAGAATTTGTGTTTTATTTTGATTTTTATTGTTAATATGATGGGACCGACAAGATGTTACGATTAACCAATACAAAGGCTGTAATTGATAAAATATCAGGAGATACATGCAAGACCTCCATTATCACCAAGTTCGAAACGCACTGCTATATCAAGATGCCACTTTGGGCTCAAGAATATCAACTTTTCGAGACCACCTACGGGATGTAAAATGCAATATATTATAATAATATATTTTTTTCGTTTCATAATTCTTACCATCCATACGTATTTTGTATTTTTTATACGTATGAATATAAGTTTCGTTTTTATATCAAATCATGTTTGATCGTCCGTAACATGTATTATATTGAAATACGTAACTTATATAATAATTGAGGGAACTATATTTGACAGCCATGGAGTGTAACGGATTAGCCTGATTAATTTAGCGTTCAAGAGGCGCTCGATTTCTTCTTTCACCCTCGACAAAGAGATTCCTCTCGCTCTTTCTTACTCTGTCATATTTCACGATAAATTTACAAAAAACTATATTTGATCATCGTTATACACGTGTCAAATTTTACATCGTCATACGTATCCGATGAATATATTGTAAGAACTTCGGGATGGAGATTGTATGCCATTTAATTTAATAATGATTAGTTGTATCTCACATTACATTTTTTTTTAACGATTTGCACGCATATGTTTTTCAACAATATAGTGCTATATCTTCGAGAACCAAGTATGCTTGTCCATCTTCTATTCATCCTCACGGATCGGCCTAACCCACCACTCCTTTCAGGCCTCATTTCTTCATGGACGTGGTCCAATGTCAACAAAGTAACATGATCCAACAGCCCAATGTGAGATGCATACTCGTTTGCAGCCCTCATTCAGAAACTCGCTGTGTATTATTCCTCTTCCATTTGAATTATAATATTCTTTTTATGTTTCATTTAAATTATAATAATTTTTTATATTTAATAATTTTTTTACATAAAAATATTTAGATATCCCCAAAACTCAATTGTGACATGACATGCATTTGTCAAATTCTTGTGTGAGTCATCCATAGTCGACTACATTGAATCCCTAAAACCTACTTTTTTTTATAATGGGGTGTTCCGATCAACTTACGCACATCTCAATTAATCTCTCAAATACTAACAATACGCCTCTCTTTCTCCTCACCCACGCCAACATCGGTTAAAACTTTGTCCTAAACCAACGGACGTGATCTTCCCGAAACCTATTTTTGTACTGCAAAGAAGCAAAAACTACCTTGCAATTTCAAACAGCAGGAGATTTGTTGCTGAAACTACATGGTGTTACTGTGCGAGGATGTAGAGATCACTCCGATGGGGGTAAGGGGTAAGGGTACTAAAAGAATGCCATTTTCATTACTTAACCAAGTCATTTCATATTTCTATAAATATACTAAAGGAGAATCCCAATGAATAGTTGAATTCCTAAATTTATTTCAGTTTTTGAGTTAATTACCTCTTTGTCATGGGTTGTTTTCATTTCGGAATTGGACGTGATTCGTGTCATTGACAAGACCCTTTGAAGTTTGTTTGTTGTATGCGAGAGTGATTTTTTTCCTCACACTTTCCCCTTCTTTCGTTCTTTTTTTTTTTCCGAGTAATTTGTTTTCTATGGAGTAAAATTATTTTCAAATGAAAATTCTCAATAAGTATTATCTAACAGAATTAATTCTCAAAACATCGCACACTTTAAATGTTCCATGAAACAGAGGTACTATTTTTTATACCATTCCACATAAAATAATTTGTACATAGAGAATAGATGTGTACATCATGAATTTTTTATGAAGATTAAGAATATAGATGTTATAATTTGATCAATTGTACTACACTTGAAGTACTGTGTAACTTTGCTATGAAATTTTCAAATATGTATCTTATGTATAATTAACTTTGGAATAATGTCTATTGCTCCCTTATCTATTATAAATGATTAAGGCTCATTTTGCTGTGTTGTTATAACGAGTATAATATGCGAAACGTAGAGCTCATGGTTATTTCCTCACTAGTGACTAGATAACAAGAAAAAAAATTCTATATCAACCACTACAAAAAAACAGGGTCATGTCGTCCTTTTTGCGATTAAAATTTGTATTTTACTCGTCAATATCAATTAGTCCATTTAAAAAAATAATAATAATAAATGACGATTATTATGAAAGTTAGTTACCAAATTGACGATTATTTTTCGAGTTAATCGCCAATTTGACGAGTATTGTTCTATTTAATCATCAAATCGATAATTATTTTTCGAGTTAATCGTCAATTTGACGACTATTATTCTATTTAATCGTCAAATCGATGAATATTTTTTAAATTAATTATTAAATTGATTAGGTTATAAATTAACGAATATTTTTAGAATTAGTTACAAATTTGCAGAACCTCCATTTCCTCCTCCTCCATGCCTTCCATCTTCTCTGCCCCGACACCACCATCAAGCC